>JAMKQA010011190.1:0-29905 GCA_024699735.1 Posidonia australis
ATTTTTAGATGCTAGCTAAGATGTTACAATGTTATTTCCTTTTTGTAAGGACATACATAACACAATACTCTTCAATTGTGCTATTGTTGATGAAGAGCAACATATTGTAGAGATTAAGGTACTCTTTAAGGAATTTTTCACTATTATTTTGCACGTTATTACATCTAGTGGTAATTTGTTCACCACTAGATGTGTTTTTTTGAATAATATGTTGATCATTCCTTGTGTTATTCGTAGACAAAGGCTGGGAAGAAGAAATGAAGCCATTCGTTTCTATATTTTGATCTTCTATTCCTCTTGTGGAGTTTTGAGTGTCTCTTGGATGTTTGTTTGTGAGTTGCAATATTTTGTCTTTTAATTAAACAATGTAATATTTAGACTAATTTTGATTTTTTTATCGAACATATGTAAAACTTTTATCTCTTGGTTTATGTGTTGATTACTATATTATCAATTCTTATAAATTATAATGCTATTATGAATTATTACCATGATTATCTTGAGGTAAATTTAGTCCATGAAATGATGAAAGTTTGTGAAATGATATAAGTTTAGATTTTAACAATAAAATAAATTCACTCGTTAACCCTACCCAATACCCATCACCCAAAAAATGATATAAATTTAGATTTTAACAATATAAAAAAGTCACCCGTTTCACCCGTTAACCCTACCCATCATTGGTTATTCTAATAGGTAGTGGGAAGGATAGCGGCTAGAATTTTGTAAGACGGGTATTAACCCAACCCGTTACCCGTTAAGAAAGGACGGGTAAGGGTTAAGGTAGACCTCTAACCCGACCCAACCCAACCCATTTACAGTCCTAGGCGTGAAAGGCCAAATGCACGAGGGTCAGCAAAGTCACGACAAATCAATAAAAATAATGATAAAATGCAGGAGTCGCCACCTAGTCTATTAAAAATGGAAGACGAGGAAAACCGCTTAAAAACATTCAAATCATGTAATAAAGCCAATGGAAAAGAAGGTCATAAACCAGAAAATTGGGCAAGGATCCCTGTTACGCTAGAGGAAGGTATTAGGTACCCTCGTGCGCCCGAAAAATCGGTCTTTCTATGGGTTTCTCATTTACTTATATGAAATGTCGACTTTTCACCTTTTCTGTACGCCAGAGGGCGATATGCTATGCAATGCTATGGTATCATATGCTAAACATGGGTGTGTGGGCTATAGGGTGTGTCCTAATGCTCAGAAAGGTCACACGTACGGTGGGTCAAGCACCAGTGCAAGGATATTGCATGGATATGATCAAAAGATCTAACAACATCGAGTGATTTTCATCCTTGCTTTACTATATGCAAAACATGAACTATCCTACATAAAAAGGGCTGAAAACAGAATAGGGTCTTCCTAATATACCCAGGAAGACAACCAGAGAAAACCAAAAGCAAATCCAAACGGGAAACATGTTAAATACCATGCCAAAAGCTACTGTGTGCAACAGAAAACAGGCTGGTGTGCCAGACTGGTGCTCCAGTCTAGTGCGCCACCTATGTGCTCTACTGAAGCCAGGAAATCATACCAAAGGAAATCATAAATCCGACAGTAAACCGGAATGCCAGCCAATGTAAAAAAACTTATAAACTTGCAAACTCAACAAAAAATGCAACATGAGTATCCTATCAAGATCCAAACAAGAAAACACAAGATGGGTCTTGTGCTCAAGGGCTGTATGCCTCACAAAAGACCACACCATCCCTATGCTAAGTAAAAACAACAAGATTCAGCCATGTTATCCAGATCTGGATCATGGACTGATGCATAAGAATCTCCCAAATAGGAGTTCATGGGGGCAATCAGCTCACTAGATTTTAGCAACTGGTTGAATATGCAAGATGCAAAAAAGGCTTAAAACAGTGTCATCCAAGACTGAAATCATGCGTGCAAAGACATGCTAAATCAGAGAATACACACCATAAAAATAAAAGTCAAAAACACCTGAGAAAGCATGTAGGTTATGATGCAAAGATGATGATTTACTCTATGACCAGACTGGTGCACCAAGATGGTGCGTCAGGATGGTGCTCTGGTTAGGAGCGCCACCTTGGTGCTCCAGTGTGGTGCACTCCAGAAAATCTGAATCAGACTGCAGTCTGATTTTAGATTCTGGACCAGATGCCAGAGATAAAAATGTGATTTGTCTTAACCAGGTTGATTATTCAGATGATAAAAAGATGAAACATGATGGACAGCAAGCATTGAAAGCCTTTTATCATTTATTTTTAAAATCATGCAAGATCATGGGTTAAGGGCTGAAATTATTGCATAGTAGATTTTAAGGAGTATGCAATGAATTGAAGAACCAAACAATCATATAAATATGGCGAATATGTAAAGGGCGTATTTGCAGCTCATCTCATAGCAAACATTTGCATGCATCATGATTCTTTATATAAAAACAAAGATGAAAACCACTTACAGAGATCATATGATGCAGAATTTAACATACAGAGCATTGTATATGTGGAGCAATCATCTCATCGTAAAACAACATGGAAACAACTTACTAACAGATCATCTATCAAGTTTTTACATGTTTTTATATGATGTGATAACTAGAGCTTAAATAAAAGGATAAGTAAGGATCTAACCTTGCTTATGGTGTTTCCTCCTTGAAGGCTCAAGATAATATTTCCTTGTTGCTTTGGATGGGCTGAGAATGCTCTGGAATGCAAAGATATCTTCAGAAAATGAGAGAGAGTTGCTAGGAATAAGTGAATGGCTTCACCAAGTGTCCTAAATGGTTGCCAATGGAGGTCTTTTTATAGAGTTCCACAAGGGTAACTCTCATGGGATGCAGACAGCCTCGCAAACGAAGATCCTAGCATAGATTCGCAGGGAATATCCACTGGTGAGGGTTACAAGCATGGGAGACGGAAAGCCATGAAAAGTGGATGTGCGCCAGCTTGGTGCTCTGGTTAGGTGCGCCACCTTTGTGCTCCAGCTAGGTGCGCCACTTTAGTGCTCCTGCTTGGTGCTCCAGTCAAGTGCTCGACATTGGTGCTCTCTACTAGCTGCCTAAATTGCTAATTGAGTCACGGGCATGCTATGGGCTTGTGGTCAGTTTATGCAATGATCTTTGGCTAGTTAAAATGTTGAGTAGGATTCAAAAGTGGTTGAGCTTCCTGCATCCAAAGCAACATCTGGAAAGTTTATTTATGAGCCACCTCAAAATCGGGGTGTCTACAGATGCTCCTCCCTTAGCAAGGTCGAGGGACAGAGGGAACCAAGACCAATTGTTAGGGTTGACAAAATACCCCCATTTTGAGGTTGTAGAGGAATGGTGTTTGTTGTAGCATTATGTCACTTATCCGGTGGATGCACCGAAAGTCATAACTTGTTGCCAAATGAAAATGCAAAATGTGTGCGACTGCTGATCTAAATGCTGGAAATGTGATGTCAGTGCAAAGAAAACAAATGCAAGAGCCGATCTTGAGAGTAAAACACAAAGTTGATGCTAACATTGTAAACACGAGAATGGGTGCTTGTAAGTGAATGCAATGTTGATGCCAATGTAGAAGTAACAAGGCAAAAATTAAGAAATCCTGCGCACAGAGGGGACCACTAGTAAGAAAATAATAAGTTCTCGGACTCATTAGCCGGATTTTCGAGGTTATCAACCTGAGGAGGCGGGATATGACATGTCAGCCAAGTCTCGTCAGTTCGGCCGCTAGACAGCTTCACGGTTGTCAACCGAGTAGTTGGGGATACCACCCCAAAGAAAGGGGCATGACAAACATACTATTTGTCAAACAAGAAAGAGAGGGCCCTATCTGCACGGACTTAGGGCAAGAAAAGTGATTTTGTGCCCGCGAAAACCCAAAAGAAAAGGATAGAATAGGACCTTGATCGCCTGGTCAAAAGGTCAAGCAGTTGGATTTCGGGCCCGCAAAAATCAAAGGAAAATGAAACAACCTTAACCGCTCGGTCAAAAAGGTCAAACAGTTGGATTTTGCGCCCACGAAATCCAAGGAAAAAAGATATGACCTTGACCGCCTAGTCAAAAGGTCAAACAACTGAATTTCGAGCCCACGAAAATCCAAGGAAAAGGACCTTGACGGCTCGGTCAAAAGGTCAACAGCTGGATTTTGCGCCTGTGATGATCCAAGGAAAAGGACCTTGACCCCCCCGGTTAAAAGGTCAACAGCTGGATTTCTTGCCTACGAAGATCCAGGGAAAAGGACCTTGACCGCCCGGTCAAAAGGTCAACAGCTGGTTTTCGTGCCCGCGAAAATCCAAGGAAAAGGACCTTGACTGCCCGGTCAAAAGGTCAACAGCTGGATTTCGCACCCGCGAAAATCCAATGAAAAGGAGCTTGACTGCCCAGTCAAAAGGTCAACAGCTGGATTTTGTGCCCGCGAAAATCCAAGGAAAAGGACCATGACCACCCGGTCAAAAGGTCAACAACTGGATTTCGCGCCTGTGAAAATCCTAGGAACAGGATATGACCTTGACCACCAAGTCAAAAGGTCAACAGCTGGATTTCGTGCCCGCGAAAATCCAAGGAACAGGATATGACCTTGACCGCCTGGTCAAAAGGTCAACAGCTGTATTTTGCGCCCGCGAAAATCCAAGGAAAAGGATAAGAACTTGACCTGCCGGTCAAAAGGTCAAACAACTGGATTTCGCGCTGCGAAATCTAAGGGAAAGGAGAAGGACCTTGACCGCCCGGTCAAAAGGTCGAACAACTAGATTTCGCGCCTGCGAAAATCAAAGCGAAAGGAAAAGGACCTCGACCGCCTGGTCAAAAGGTCGAACAACTGGATTCCGCGCCCGCAAAAATCCAAGGAAAGGAATATGACCTTGACCGCCCGGTTAAAGGCCAAGGAAAATGATCTCGCGCCCGCGAAAATCCACAAAGAAAGGGATAAGGACCTTGACCGCCCAGTCAAAAGGTCAACAGCTGTTTTTGTGCCCGTGAAAATCCAAGGGGACCCTGACTGCCTGGTCAAAAGGTCAACCGCTGGATTTCGTGCCTGCGAAGATCCAAGGAAAAGGACCTTGACTGCCTGATCAAAAGGTCAAACAGTTGGATTTCACGCCCACGAAAATCTAAGGAACAGGATACGACCTTGACCGCCTGGTCAAAAGGTCAACAGTTGGATTTCGTGCCCGCAAAAATCTAAGGAACAGGAGACAACCTTGACTTCTCGGTCAAAAAGGTCAAATAGTTGGATTTTGCACCTGCGAAATCTATGGAATAGGATAAGACCTTGACCGCCCGGTCAAAGGCCGAATTTGATCGCCCGGTCAGAAGCCAAAGAAAAGGGTCTCACGCCCGTGAGGAAAAAGAAAAGAAATGACCTTGACCGCCCGATTAGAAGTCAAGGAAAAGGATCTCGCGCCTGCGAGAATCGAAGGAAAGAAAAGGAAATGACCTCGACCACCCGATCAAAGGGCAACCCTGACCGCCCGGTCAGAAGCCAAAGAAAAGGATCTCGCGCCCGCGAGGAAAAAGAAAAGAAAAGACCTTAACCGCCTGACCAAAGGTCGACTCTGACCACCCGGTCAGAAGCCAAGGAAAGGATACAACCTTGACCGCTCAGTCAAAAGGTCAACAGGTAGATTTTGTGCCTGCGAAAATCCAAGAAGGAGGGGTAGAAGGATCTCATTCGCCCGGAAGGAGAATCCGAAAAAAAAAAAGCGATAATCTCTAGATTGTCCCCCAGGAAGGAAACTGGCTGTAATTGCGCTCCGGTGGGTAGAACTGTGATTGTGATTGCTGCTGGTGCTGGTGCTGGTGGCACGGAACTGGTGTTCCTACTGAGATACATGCAATATCTTCTGAAAGAACCTTGTTGGACTTTTGATCTCAACTGGCTTTGTTGCGATGTTTGCAAAAAGTAGGGACCTATATGCAATTTCCAAAACTTGTGGGTTTTATTGCAAATTTCTGAAATTGGAGGGGCATTATTGAAAATTAGCCTAATATGGCAGACTTCTGATGGTTGTATTGCTACTATGCTATGATATTTGATATTTCACTAGGTGCTTGCAAGTTTCTGCTCAACTGTGATTTGTCGCACCCTTTGTGGGCTATTCTGCAAATTTCACGTTGTCAAGGGGTTTTCTACAAATTACCCCACTTGGTGAATTCTTGAAGACTTGTGCATTTATTCTCTTGACACTTTACACTTTGTCGTTCAAATGCAAGCTGTAGAGGGTCAAAATGCAATTCTCGTGGCCATTTTGCACTTTTGGCCTTGGAAATGAAATTGCTTGCATGTGATGGGGCTCACTGGATAACTGTCATAATTGCCAAATCATATCTGCCTAACCATGGTGACACCAAAGCACTGTTCTGATGTTCTGCAAACATTGATTGGTGCTCTGATTGCTGAGGACCATGAGCAACTGCGGGTTTGGGGCATGTCCTATTCATTGTTGAATATTGCCATGGTTGAAGTGAATTGACACTTGTTATGCGCTGTGGCTAGATTCTAGAAACCCACTTTCCATGCCTTTCACTTTAGGCAGACAGAGCTTGCTTTCGCCTTAGAAGAAGTCCGATGGGTCTGCAGGCTGTTGCCATACATGCCACAAGGCAGTGTCATATGCCATGACAGCTATGCTTCTATGTTGCGTCAGCTGACAGGCTTATCCTGAAGTGCTTGAGAAGCCTCATCTACATGCTCCAAAAGTAGTACTGTCCCTATGATCTTCTTGACTTAGAAAGGCAGTTGGCATGCTCCTAGTCAAAGACCTATTCCCAACCAAAGAGCAGTTAACATACCCCTGGCTGAAGATCCCTTTTTTCCAAAATTCCAACTCAAAAGGCAGCTGGCATGCCCCTAGTTGGAACGCAGGCAAACGCCTTGCAAAGCAATGCAAAGTGCGAAAGTGGTGAACTCTCCAATGCTAAATACCAAATGATTTATGCAGAACTCATAAGATGGAAGCAAGATTTATGCATGGTTGATATAAGATATGCCCTCAGCACCGTGGAAGCCTTCCTTGCCTGCTACAAGGGACTAGAATGTCCTTGACTCACTTGGTGCTACCTGGATTTCTGGGTTTATGGTGGCTCTCACTCAACCAATGGATTTTTTTGGGAAAAAATGGGCTCCATGCCAAACTCCGAGGGCCCTACACCTACTTTTTTCGATAATTCATTTTTCTTTTACTCCCTTAAAGGCATGCTGACTTACCCTATCCTTGCTTGGAGGTAATAAACATCTATGTTGAGATGCAGTTGCTTTCTTCAGTTTAACTTAAGGGGTGGCAAGTCCCTTTGCAAATATGGGCTTGGTAGGTGTATGCTTCGACTCCTCTCCAAGTTATGTGATAGGAATAGAGTCATCTTGCATGTCTCTCTCATTGGAGGCAACTTCTATCTTCGACTTCTATCTTCTTATTTCTTTTGTGCTCCGAAGACTATATTTTTATTGGCTCACACTCATTCAAAACCAATCATTTTTTCTCCCTCTAGAGATATAGGCCCCTTAGGAATTTGTACATTTCGTCCACTTTCCCAGGAATACTGTCTCCCTCACTCCCTAAGTCACATAGGTAGCAACACATGAGGAGGATCAAAACTCTTCCTAAGCAGGCTGGCTTCCCGATTTTCCTCATCGGGCAGTGGTTATGCCAATGTTCATATTACGATTACAATGCAAGCGAAAGGAAAATACAATGCATATTTAGGTGATGTGCGGATGCAATGAACAAGAAACATAGTGATGCATGGCCTATAATGAAATGCTTTGCAAGGCTCGAGAGTGGCCGACGATCACTGGTAGTACTTCTTCAATTAGGAGGTGTTGACGGGTGACGATCATCGGTCCAACGAAGACTTTCGCCAATTCTTGAAGGACCATAATTGAAGCTTGGTCCTGGTGGTTCATGTTGCGGTGGCGAAACAACTGTTTCCCCATCTTTGACTCTGTCGTGCTCTGCTAAGTCCTCCACGAGCACCTCCAATTGTTCTTGGAATAAAAATGCCCAAATCTCCAACCGTGTCATCGTCAGGCTCTCTAAGTTTGCCTTCTAAGCAAGATCTTGTGCTACTGCTGCCTGACGTACTGCCAACTGTTCTGACTCTGCTAAGCACTGTACAACTCTGAAACTGCTTACAGGTCTGCTCTAACAATGACCATTGAGGCTATGAACAAACTTTGGCGTGGATTCAAGATGGCAGCACTGGTGAAGTTAATTAAATCGCGGGAAATGATCATTTTTGGGGACTTACCTGAGCGCAGGGGATCTCTTCCGCTGGTTCCGACGCTCGTATCCCAATTCGTCATGCTCTCTTTGTTCTTCCACCTTGACCGGTTCGGCAGTTCCTTTGCCGTATCGCCCAAGGGATTCCTTTCTTGTATCCCTAGTTGCGACACAAGTTTTCGACCATCAGATGGGGATCAATATGAATGGCCAAATGCCAAGAATGGAATTGATCGGCTCAAACTGGTTGACACGGTACAAAACATTATAGGTTTAGGCTCGAAGCAGACGGGGTTTAAACCTGAACGATGAGACTGCCTCAATGGGAGGACGAATCAAACTAATGACTCCTTGGAATCACCAAGGAAGGATAGATACAACTGGCATAAAAAATAGTAGGACAAATAAAAGATTGGATAGAGTCAACTAGAAAAAATGGAATTGACTCCCGAGGGGCCTGCTACTCCTGGGTTTGAATGCTGAGGTAATGGCTGGCTAACTATGCTGGGTTGTGCTGGTGGTGCTTGTGTGGTTGCTGATGTGGGTGCAGGGCCTGCCGCCTGTGTGTTAATCACAATGACCTTCTGGTTAATCAAGTCCTGGATTGCGTTCCTTAGTGTCGGCAATTATCCGTCGAGTGACCTGCGACTCGATGGAAATTGCAGAACACATTCATGTTATACTAGGCAGGAAGCGGACTTGGTGGCAGGCGCACCTCAGGCAGCCTCAAAAGGGATGCGACTTTAGGGAATACCATGCTCAACAGTTCCACTAAAGGGGTATAGTGGCACCTGTCACGACGTTGCACCTTGGCTGCGGATGTGCTAATGGCGGGCGCACCACCACCTGAGGGGTAGGATAAACTGGAGTGGCAGTGGGAGTGATGTGTGGTGCATGAGGTGCTCTAGGTGTGGGCGTGGGTGCATAAACTAATTGATGCTGATGGGGCAGATGGACATTCGTTGGTGCAGCAGGGGATCTAATGTAAGAAACTGTATCCTTGGAGGGATCCCGCCTCCGAGGTGGATTGGCATTATGGTTATTGCTACTGCTGGTGCCACTATGTGAGGAAGTGGCTTGCTTGGAGAATGCAGAGAGTGCTGGAAAATTGCCGCCGTGTAGTGAACTCTCAACACGGGCACCCACCCGAAGCAATGTAGAAAAGGTGGTAACTGGTTGTATGCTGAGCAGAGCCCTGACTGCTGGTTGTGCCTCTCGTATCACGATCTCAATAGACTCCTCGTCAGAGGGTCTATCTTTGACTTGCGAAGCCAAGGATCGCCAATGTCCAACATACTCCCCAAATGTTTCTTGGGGCCTCTGCTTAATTGCGACTAAGTCCTCACACTTCGGGACTAGGTCGAGGTTAAAGGAATACTATTCGAGGAAAGCCTGTGTGAGGTCATCGCAAGTCTTGATGGTGGCCATGTCAAGGGAAGTGAACCACTTCAACGCAGGCCCTGTAAGACTCTTCTTGAACAGGCGGATGAGCAATCTCTCGTCAACTTGGAGCTAGGCGAGGTCTCCGCAATAGGCCTTGAGGTGGGAGATTGGGCAGCCTCTACCATTGTATTTGTCGAATTCCAGGATTTGGAAGTTCGGTGGGAATGTCGCCTCTGGAAAATAATAGAGGTCCCGAAATTGGTATGACCGGTGGTCCCAGCCTTGCACTCGTCGGAGAGTGCGCTCCAAATCATTCACCCTCGCAAGGAGAGCGTCTAGAGCTACTGCAGTCGTGGATTGTGCAGCAGTTGCGGGAGCCGTGTACACTATATGGGTCGCCATTAAGGGCTCCTCTGGATCCACCATTTCATCGTCTGGTGCTACGGTAGTATGGCCAGTGTACCCATGCATGGGTTCTGTGTGCTGGGGGACAAAAGATGAGGCTTGTGTCTGATACAAGGGTGAAGACAATGCAAGGGGTGGTGCTACAGGTGGTGCATGATGCGGAAGCAAGAGCTGTTGGACCAGAATGGCCTCAGGTATAACGCTCATGGCGGGCTGTGCTCCCACAAGCCTAGAAGGCTGGCCACCAGATAAGAGAGATGCATGCTGTGGTGGGTGCTGTGATGGTGTTACAAAAGGTAATGTCGACACCCCTATCGCTGGAGAGACAGGGGACGGCGATAGCTGTGGTTGCAAACTGTGACCCTAAAGCTGGTTGCAAAGGCAACTCGGGAGTCGAGAAGGACAAAGTTGAGAAGGGCTGGAGCGCCAGTGCCAATCCCTGCAACTGCTGGGCGAGGGCCGACATGTGTTGCAGCTGCGCGGTCATGAGACCATCACTAGTGGCTCCAAAGGATGGAGGCAAAGTATGGGAAGAAACAGGAGGCTGAGACCCCAGTTGTGCAAACTAGGGGGAGGCTACTATAGAGACAACCGCAGTCAGGGGAGGGCTGGTAAACACATAGCCCTGGGGAAGAATAGACTCAACTGCTAAGGCCCCAACAGCAGCAGAAGACCAAGCAGGTGGCCCCGAAGGTGGGGTAGCCACAGGGACACGGAACTGGGGTGGCAGAGGTCCTTCGGAAGCTAGGGAGAATGTAGAGGCAGTAGTGATAACTGGAACAGAAACAAAGGAAGGGTACACCGAAACGGGGACCTCTTCTTGAACAGTAGGGGAAAGGGGCTCGCTGATATGCTGGGCCATGGCGGATCACGAGCGGCTACAGATCGGACTGCGGTTGGGAATGAGAGGACAGATCCTAGGACGAGCTGTCGTCGAAAGTGACGGATAACTCGGGAGACGTGGTCGAGAATGGGGTCATAACGAGCGTCAGCGAAAGGAAAGCTTTCGAGCTCAAGCTAAGGAAACTCGCATGCTGACAAGAATTCTATGCACATAAACAAACAAGTTATAAAAGCTGCAATGTTTATGGTGGTATGAGATGCAAAATGCATGAATGCCTCTAGTATGCACTCCCTCGCAACCTAGGGGTGTCCTACCAAACCGTCTACTCCAGGTTCACACAGGAGTGAATAGGTCTCCGACTCAAGGTTGGAAAGATTAAGGTCCCTGTTCTAAATCCCAGCCAAAGCTTAGGCAGTGAACGAGTGGTGCGTTCGGGGCCTCGTCCTCTACCAAAGCAGTAGGTTGTACCCTCTACTAACACCGACACAACCCTAGACAAGGGGGGACACACTCGATATTTCATCCCATGCCAAAGCCATAGGATGAGACACTGAGAAATGTCCTTTGCAAACTGTATAGGCAGACTCAGGAGATGAGAAGATGCATGTCCTATATGATTAATGCAAAGTATGCTTTGAGTCTTTTACTTGCGAGTTTATTAAACCATGGGGGAAAATTTGCAATTTGTCACTAGTTTGCCTTATGTTTTATTGATTTTGGTTTATACATTTTTCATTAACCAAATGGGGAGCAGACATGTCTCTAATCTCCTAAACATGGCATATACAAGAAGGGAAAGAAACATGCAAATTAGCCATGAATTAACAAACAGAAGCATGTGCAGGTTATGTGCAACAGTGGTGACATAGCAAATGTAAAAAGGAAACACCCATTATACAAAAGGCATGCATGTAAGAAAGCACCTCTTATAAAGGGACAACCAAAGAAAAGCAAGGAAATAAGCAAGCAAGGAAAGAAGCCAAAGTAAATGAGAAACCCAAAACAAAAGCCGGGACGTGGTTATCCCCAATGGAGTCGCCAGTTCCTATAACCATGCCGGCGACAGCCTAGGGCTTGGTGCGAAAGGCCAAATGCGCGAGGGTCGGCAAAGTCACGGCAAATCAATAAAAACAATAATAAAATGCAGGAGTCGTCACCTAGTCTATTAAAAACAGAAGACGAGGAAAACCGCTTAAAAACATTCAAATCATGCAATAAAGCCAATGGAAAAGAAGGTCATAAACCAGAAAATTGGGCAAGGATCCCTGTTACGCTCGAGGAAGGTACTAGGCACCCTTGTGTGCCCGAAAACTCTGTCTTTCTATGGGTTTCTCATTTACTTATATGAAATGTCGGCTTTTCAGCTTTTTCTGTATGCCCGAGGGCGATATGCTATGCAATGCTATGGTGTCATATGCTAAACATGGGTGTGTGGGCTATAGGGTGTGTCCTAATGCTCAGAAAGGTCACTCGTACGATGGGTCAAGCACCAGTGCAAAGATATGATCAAAAGATCTAACAACATCGAGTGATTTTCATCCTTGCTTTACTATATGCAAAACATGAACTATCATGCATGAAAAGGGTTGAAAACAGAATAGGGTCTTCTTGATATACCCAGGAAGACAACCAGAGAAAACCAAAAGCAAATCCAAACGGGAAATATGTTAAATACCATGCCAGAAGCTGCCGTGTGCGACAGAAAACTGGCTGGTGCGCCTGTGTGGTGCGCCAGACTGGTGCTCCAGTCTGGTGCACCACCTATGTGCTCTACTGAAGCCAGGAAAGCATGCCAGAAGAAATCATAAATCCGACAGTAAACCAGAATGCCAGCCAATGTAAAAAAACTTATAAAATTGCAAACTCAACAGAAAATGCAACATGAGTATCCTATCAAGATCCAAACAAGAAAACACAAGATGGGTCTTGTGCTCAAGGGTTGTATGCCTCACACAAGACCGCACCATCCCTATGCTAAGTAAAAACAACAAGAATCAGCCATGTTATCCAGATTTGGATCATGGACTGATGCATAAGAATCTCCCAAACAGGAGTTCATGGGGGCAATCAGCTCACCAGATTTCAGCAACTGGCTGAATATGCAAGATGCAAAAAAGGCTTAAAACAGTGTCATCCAAGATTGAAATCATGCATACAAAGACATGCCAAATCAGAGAATACACACCATAAAAATCAAGTCAAAAACACCTGGGAAAGCATGCAGGTTATGATGCAAAGATGATGATTTACTCTCTGACCAGACTGGTGCACTAGGATGGTGCATCAGGATGGTGCTCTAGTTAGTTGCGCCACCTTGGTGCTCTAGTGTGGTGCACTCCACAAAATCTGAATTAGACTGCAGTCTGATTTTAGATTCTGGACCAGATGCCAGAGATAAAAATGTGATTTATCTTAACCAGGTTGATTATTCAGATGGTAAAAGCTGAAACATGATGGACAACAAGTAATGAAAGCCGTTTATCATTTATTTTTAAAATCATGCAAGATCATGGGTTAAGGGCTGAAATTATTGCATAGTAGATTTTAAGGAGTATGCAATTAATTGAAGAAGCTAACAATCATATAAAGATGGTGAATATGTAAAGGGTGTATTTGCAGCTCATCTCATAGCAAACATTTGCATGCATCATGATTCTTTATATAAAAACAAAGATGAAACCACTTACAGAGGTCATATGACGCAGATTTTAACATACAGAGCATTGTATACGTGAAGCTATCATCTCATCGTAAAACAACATGGAAACAACTTACTAACAGATCATCTATCAAGTTTTTACATGTTTTTATATGATGTGATATCTAGAGCTTAAATAAAAGGATAAGTAAGGATCTAACCTTGCTTATGGTGTTTCCTCCTTGAAGGCTCAAGATAATATTTCCTTGTTGCTTTGGATGGGCTAAGAATGCTCTGGAATGCAAAGATATCTTCAGAAAATGAGAGAGAGTTGATGGGAATAAGTGAATGGCTTCACCAAGTGTCCTAAATGGTTGCCAATGGAGGTCTTTTTATAGAGTTCCACAAGGGTAACTCCCATGGGATGCAGACAGCCTCGCAAACGAAGAGCCTGGCGTAGATTCTTAGGGAATATCTGCTGGTGAGGGTTACAAGCACGGGAGATGGAAAGCCATGAAAAGTGGTTGTGCACCAGCTTGGTGCGCAAGGATGGTGCTCTGGTTAGGTGCGCCATCTTGGTGCTCCAGCTAGGTGCGCCACTTTAGTGCTCCTGCTTGGTGCTCCAGTCAAGTGCTTCACATTGGTGCTCTTTACTAGCTGTCTGAATTGCTAATTGGGTCACGGGCATGCTTTGGGCTTGTGGTCGGTTTATGCAATGATCTCTGGCTAGTTAAAATGTTGAGTAGGATTCAAAAGTGGTTGAGCTTCCTGCATCCAAAGCAACATCTGGAAAGTTTACCTATGAGCCACCTCAAAATCGGGGTGTCTACAGATATCAATTTCTTTTCCTATCGTTTGTTTATCATCTTTGTATGCTAGATAGATTTAATAATAGCGATAAAGAGAATAACAATGATTGATGAGTGTCAGTCACACACATGACCACCTTATGATGTTAGGCAAAGCTACCAAAACATTATTCGAGGCAGAGACCATAACACCCATGGAAGATCCATCCAATGGGTAGGATGACCTGAAATACCTTTAGATCTGTGGAAGTTACCCGTACTCTAGAAGTACACCCTTCAATCAATATGCTGAAAGCCCAAAGAGAACTCAGGACCTAGTACCAACTAAGGAAGAAAGTTATCTCCTGCATAGAAAGGAAGTTGAGCAACTACGGTAATTTTAACCTTGGTCCTATCTTCACAAACACCTTGCACGGGGAGATAAGAGCAAAGCAAGCTCAGAGCCTAAGCATATCATAAAAGATGCTTGCCTTGTGCTACGTGGTCTCCTAGCATAAGTCTGAGAAGGTTGTGATGGAGGAGTGCGTCAAAACAAAACAACTTAGAAAGTGCCCAAAAGAGGGGAATGCAGGAAAAGTAGGGCACATTGTCATAGCATAAGTTCGAGAAGGTAGTGATGAGTTGGTACTCAAAATAGGGCAAGACAACTAACAAATAAGTAGATGTGTCGTCATAGCATAAGTTTGAGAAGGCAGTGACAGGTGGACATCTATAGAAAGATAACTAGAGAGAGGAATCCCGAAAGGAAAAGAAAAAAGAAAAGAAAAAAAGAAAAATAAAAGTCAAAACCCCTAGGTAAGTTATAAGCGCATTAGGACCAACCACTAGTGAGTGGTACAAGAGCTATAACCAACGTTGATGGCCTGTTGAACCTTAAGTCTCCCTCACTCTTTCACACATAGGCAAGGGACAAGAAAACCCTAAAAACTCAAGGACTAAGTAAATAAGGGAGATAATGATCAACTAAAGCTAATACGAAGTCCTCAAAATGCCAAGGTTTAGTGAAAAGGGACAACTCTCTTACCTTGGATAATACAAGGCAACAATACTAAATGCATAAAAGGGAGGGTTGTGATTGCACTCATCATCATCATCAATAAAAAAATAAAATTTCAAAAATTCCAACAAAAAAAAAAATCAGAAAATTCAAAAATCTAAAAAATCAAGAAAAGCCAAAAAATATAATAAGTAGTGCCATCTACCTTACCTACAAGTGAAAACATAGTAAGGAAACTAGAACTAGTCTGGCCGATGATGCAACCATAGACTCACCAGGTTTTAGAGTTTAACGTCCTACTCAAGCATGCCTCCATGGCTTGGATATGTTTTCTCCACAAAGACATTACCCCACAATGATCTTTAGAGCATCCACAGATGATTCAACATCGATGTCCACTGGGCTCTAGTTTTCCATCTCCCAACTGAGGCCAAAACTAATTCCCTTCACCTAATCTTAAGTATAGGAGAGTAAAGGATAGTATTGCAGTACTTTTCCTAGACAACTTTGCCAACCCTTCTGAGGTAGGAAAAGGTACACCCTTTTGATTACTAACATATTTATTAAGTGTGCAGGTATAATCCCCCACCATGTGTTAGTACATCAAGCCCCACTGTGAGGTTGCATCAAGTTCCACCATGGCACTACACCAAGTCCTACCGAGAATGAACTCCTACCTTTGGAGTCCCAACAATGTACATAGATACACTACTCCCACTAAGAGGCAAACCTCATTTTGACAAAGGAAGGATTCACTCTCTCACCCGGTTCTTTATTCATAAAACTCCTTTACTTATGAAGTCAAGTTGTGGGATGACGGTCCTTTCGTGAGAGTACTGGTCACACTCAAAGATGGAAAACACTTGACCAAACAAATTGCATCCATGCATTCTACATATATCTATATGGCTAGGGACCACCTGTACTCCATCGGCCTAACCTACCATACAAACCATTCATTGCATTGAATGATTGCCCTTGCATTTTGCATATTGTTTGCTTGAACCATGCATCTATGCATTTAGTTTCATGCATTGGAAATCGAGCGCTGATGGAGCAATATTCTTCAAGAGTGTTAGAAACTCTTAGAACATGTGATCCTCCTAAAGTCCAATCAAATCAAACCTATCTTCTTCTATTCCAATCCGAGCAAACTCTCGAACAAGAAGCCACAATAATTAACTCTTTATTTACCTTTGTTCTGCTCCATTGAAGTGTCACTCTACATGGTTGATGTGGTCTTGACATTGGTTACAACACATAGCCCTTGTTTGACCACGTCATGCTCGAGCCTTCAATTTGATGACATTTTTTAATTATTCTTTTATTTCCTTTAATTTCCACCCCATTGAAGTGTCACTCTAGATGGTTGACAAGTCTCAACACCGGCTATGACACATAGCTCCGGCTTGACCCTCCATGCTTGAGCCTTCAATATGATAGCAATCCTTTAGTTTAATCGAATCACTCAACTGTGCGACTATGTCCCGAAATCGAGTCTGTTCAACTTCTCACCTCTTGGTTGTGCGACCCTATCCCAAAACCAATAGGTGTGGACTTCTTTTTGAAATCCGTGGTGGATCGTTTGAGAGTGAGCTCCTTATTTCAGGAAATGCTCAATGGAGTTATCCTTCTTACCTTAGAGGCAATATTGTTCCAAGATCAACTTCAAGGAAGGGCATCTGTAGATATCCCATTTTCGTATTTCCTAGAGTTCACTTAGGATAGGAACCCTTTAGGCACCCTAGATCACGTGGCTAAGGATCTCTAACCGTTTTCTAGATTTTCTAATGGAATTTCTAAAGTTTTCTGGGTTTTAATGCATCTCTGTGGAATAAGATAAAAGACAAGGGGTAAACTGTAAAAAATCGGGATGTCGCCTGTCTAACAGGCTACAAGACTCGTCACCACTAGAATTGGCGACTAGTTTTTCAGGCGCCATCTCAATAGGTGACACAAATCCTGTCATTCTCTCTCTAGATAATTTGTCATCCTGGGCTTTAATATAATATTTGAGATATTTATAAATGTTATTATGATTTTTCCCATAATTATTATAATTCCTATAATCTTCTAACACTTGAATATCTATGCATATCATAGAAATCATTATAAATGCCAAATAATTCAGAAAATTATTGAAATTTGGATGATTTGATAATTAAGATCACTTATCTTTATTTTTACAAAAAAATGAGATTTTATGATAAGTTATCACATTTTAGTGTTATAGCTTATATATAATTCATGATAATGTTAAGAAATAAAGATAAAATCCAAAATATCCAAATGATTGCCAATCTATTTTAAATCAAATAGATCATTGATTTTAAATGAGTTTTCTCGTAATTATTAAACATTCGATTTTCAAATCCAATTTACTTAACATTTTAAATGGATTTTGAATTTGAAAATTAATTTAAAATATCTTTCAATTATGAGTATGATTTTTCAAGATTGCTTTGATCAATATTCGATAATGGATTCATAATGGATATTTTCTGATCTTTATTTTTTTTTGAAAAATGCCTTTTTGGTAGCTCGATGCCATATGCATTGGTGACTAGCTTACATGGTAGATTTCATTGCCTTTTTGGTGTTGATTCACCACATACAGCCTAGATTGGAATCTTAGGACTCGTTGTTTGTCTAGGTGGCGACTTAAGGATTCGGTCGCCTAATTAAACGACAACGAGCTCATTTCTCTAATTTCTACCTTTTTTAGAGCTTTAGATCCTGACCCTTGATCTATATCTCATCTTTGACAAGATCTTCAGCCCCTAAACTCTATAAATTGACCCTTAGGTCAAGAGTTTGAAGGAGAGGCACATTAAAATCTTGAGGAGCCATCTTGAAACCCTAGAGAGGAGAGAAAGAGAGAGAGAGAGAGCCATAGCCTCTCCTCTATGTTTTTTCCCTCTAGAAGCTCAGATCCTAGAGATCCAGCCCTTTTCTACAGCCATAGCGTGTCTTTGGAGCTCCGTAAACCGACCTCCACTTCCTTTAACCCCCACATTCAAGGCACCAAGGGTGAAGGGAGTATCTTGTTCAATTTATTTCATTGTTTTCATATAAACTTGCATTCGTATAATTGCCCATGGCATATCCATGCGGGGATAACCCCTCGGTTAGTATTTAGTTGCATGTTTATGTTTTCCTTTTGTTGTCTATTTGTTATTTGTTTACTACACCTAGTCTAATCCATTTTATTTTATTTTTTTTGAAGGGAAGGACTATTACAAAAGTATGAGGATGTTGTTGGATAGCATCCTACCGCTGACCTAGTGAATCGAGAACCCACACAACAACAACCACCATCTCCCGTAGCCATCTTGTCAATCGACTTCAGCGAAATACAAGTGGCGATCACATAAAGAATCATCAACATGAGTAGACATCTCGACAATTCTACAACACCCTCAAAAATCCATCTACAGTGATATATGATGTGTAGGGTGTCCTAGGTGCTAGAGTGTATACTACCTGATTCTGAACAAGAAAGCTCACCACATTAACAGGCACAACTAGGGATCTAATGTACAACATAGGGTTCTTGGGAAGATCCCTCCATTTAGAGTAATTGGTGTTGGAGGCGTTGCTATTTTTTTTGCTATTGTTGGGGCCAGCATTATGACTTTTTGCAAATGCGGTGAGGGCGAGAAAGCTACTACTTCACAGCAAGCTCTCCACATGAGTGCCTGCTCGAATCAGAGATGAAAATGTTGTGATTGGTTGAATGCTAAGCTAAGCCCCATTGGCTGGCTGTGCTCCACGAATTATTATCTCGATATACTCCTCATCGAAGGGTCTATCTCAAACCTATGAAGTCAGAGCATGCAAACGCCTGACACACTCCCCAAATTGCTTGTGGGGCTTCTGCTTGGTGGCAACTAGGTCCTGGCACTTTGGGACCATGTCCAGATTGAAGGAGTACTACTCTAGGAGTGTCTGACTAAGGTCATTCCAGGTCTTTATTGTGGCCATTTCCAAAGAGGTAAACCACTTTAGGGTAGGACTAATAAGACTTTTCTGGAACAATCACATTAGCAACCTTTCATCAGCCTGAAGCTGAGCAAGGTCTCCATAGTACGCCCGTAGATGAGAAATGGGGCAGCATTTACCATTGTACTTCTTGTAGTCTCGGATGTAAAAGTTTGGTGGGAGAGTAGCCTCTGTGAAGTAGTAAAGCTCCCAGAAATGGTAAGGCTGGCAGTCTCTACCCTACACTAGGCGTAGTGCACTTTCCAATTTGCTCATCCTAGTGAGGAGAGCATCTGGGGTCGCTATTGTCGAAGAAGGTGTAGTTAGGGGCAAGTCTGATGTATGCCGTGTTGGTCGCACCAAGGTTCTTATTCGGATCCACCATCTCGCCACCTGGTGTAATGGCAGGATGGCCGACATACCCATGCACTAGTGTAGGGTGCTATGGCATGTATGGAGGAACCTGTGTCTGATGCACAGATGATGGATAGGAGGTATGCTGTGTAGTGAGTGGTATTGAGTGCAAGAGCAACAACTGTTGCACCGATATGACCTCGAGCAACGAACTCATGGAGCATTGTGCTCCAACCAGTCCAAAAGGATGGACACTAGAGGTAGGAGTTGCATGCTGAGAGTAGTGCTATGGTGGAACAGGAGGTAGAGTCGATGATCCCATTGCTTGCACCATAAGAAGTTGGGGCGATGGTAGAGGTGCTGGTGTGATGGGTACAGCCTAAAACATAGCAAAAGGTTGCGGAGGAACTTCAGGAATAGAAGTAGCAGATGACAGCAAGGCAGGATCTAAAGAGAGGGCCATGCCCTGTAACTTTTGGGCAAGGGCCTGGAGCTACTAGGCCTATATTACCAAGGGATGGGATCGAAAGCGGGATAGATGAAAAAGTAGGCTGAAACCCAAACTATGCAACAGGAACGGAACCTACCACGGGAACTATCACAGTAGGCAAGAAACCAGAAGAGGTTAAGACTTGAAAAGGATAGGAGACTGGCATCTCTAGTGGCTAGGGCCCACATGGCAGTCAGCGTAACTAACTCGGTGACAGGCTCCAAACCGATCAGGGTCTGCTAGTGTCCCGAAACCTGAGGACAGGAAACCCCATTCAACGTAAAGTGATTATCATAGGGCGAAGTGGAAGAAACAACTAAAGTTAGTACATGGAAGGAGAGACTAAAATAGAAATCCCCTCTTGAGCAATAGAGGAAAGTGACTCACTGACACGCTGGGCTACGGCAGTCTAAAAGCGAGTGCAAATAGTACTGTGACAATAAGAAGGAGGATAAAGTCTACAACGAGCTATCGTCAGAAATGATGAATAACTCAAGGAAAAGATGGTCGAGAGAGTGCAGTAGATGGGTAATCAAAAAAAGGAACACAAGAGCTCTGGCCAAGGAACTCACACACAGACCTGTAGAGGAGACAGCAAAACAAGTGTTAGTGCCTGAAGGATGACAAGAAAAGACACAATGTAGATGTTATTAGGGTAGCATGAATGACACACATGTATGTGAATGCAACTAAGATATACTCACTCACCATCTAGGTGTGTCAGAAACGATGAATAACTCAAGGAAAAGATGGTCGAGAGAGTGCAGTAGATGGGTAATCAAAAAAAGGAACACAGGAGCTCTGGCCAAGGAACTCACGCACAGACCTGTAGAGGAGACAGCAAAACAAGTGTTAGTGCCCGAAGGATGACAAGAAAAGACACAATGTAGATGTTATTAGGGTAGCATGAATGACACACATGTATGTGAATGCAACTAAGATGTACTCACTCACCATCTAGGTGTGTCCTAAAAGGCTAGCTACTCTAGGCTCTCACAAGGGCTTCTAAGTCTTCAACTCGAGGCAAAAAGTAAAGGTCCCCACCCTATAACCTGGTCAAAGCACAGGTAGTGAATGGGTGGTGCATTGGGGGCCTCATTTCCTATAGTATCAAGGAGCTGCAGATATGGGATTTTTGGAGGAAGTGATCTAAGTGTACGCCTTTCGTAGTCTTTCGTCACTTCGCTTTGTCCCTTTTGTTATTTCTAACTTCTCCACTCCACGTATGTTGAAGTTGGTGTGATCACCACTCTCAGTTCACTTTTGCTGGCCCATAAAACACCTAGGGAGATGTGGATGTTGTGGGTTCAACTACTTTAGGAACAACACCAGCATTGCCTAAAGGTTCCCGTGTTGGTGAGCTTCTTCTTATTCTTCTTTCCCTTGCAAAAAAAAAGGTTAGAATTACGTGAATTAATACAGCGTAGCAAAAAGGCTCAAGGTAAATTAAAATTAATATGAAATAAGAGGGAAAATACTTACCTAAGGGGTATTATCTCCCCAGTCGCAACTAATGTTATGCCTAACTACAACATGCAATAAAATGAAATGCGATATGCAAAAATATTAAAAGAAAATCCCATTTTATGCATGAAAATGCAAGTTGATGATGCGACCAGAGCTATAAGAGGACTTAAGCTCAGGACCTCCCTACTCTCTCTCTCTTAGAATAATTTCCCCGTGTGTAGGTGTGTGTCTCATGTCCATGGGTGTCCCCTCATTGAGTCTAGTTGTCCTCTCAAAGGCTGGGGGTGCCCCTCTATTTGTAGAGGCACGAGAGGATCACAAAAAACAAAAAGATCCAAAATTGGCAAGATTTTATAGCTATAGTCAAAAGTTTCCATTTCAGAAGTGTTGTCGGCCCACAACTTTTGGATTGGCCTTGCCATGGCTCACCTATCCCAATTGACGACACGACAGAGGATGAGGTAGCATGGGTTGAGTGGATTGACAAAGAATTCTCTACCTTGATGATCTTCCATGGGTCCAACTTCCTTGGATGCTTTGACCTTCCCATGGGGGATACCGACCTAGGTGACGCTATGAGCTCTTGGGCTGAGCTATTGGCTGCTGCATAGTCTCACTGTGTTTAGATGGAAATTGCGGTGACTTCTTGACTTTATTTACTCCTTTAGCACTTCTGGTTTACTAACTTGCTTCTTGTCTCCTTTCCAATTGAAGGCTACTGACGAGCTGGCTCATCGTGAGCACTATTTGACCCAGTTGTTGTCCCATCTGAAGGAGGAGATTGGCTGCCTCTGTGCCTCTGCTTCTCAGATTGATTTAAATCTTTATTGGCCTTTATTTGTAGATGGAAAATAATTCCTTATATATTTTTCTTTGTAGCCTTCGACTAGCACTACCCGTCCTCCAAACCGCTCGATAGAGATTTCTCATCTTCAGGCAAAGGTGAGTGAGTGCTTTTATTTTCCTTGGCTTTTGCTCAAGTTATGATGTGAATGTTTGTTGTTGGCAAGTCACCGTCTTAGAGCATGAACTAAGGGAGAGGCTTGATGGCTTGGAGGAGACGATTGCCTCCCAGCATATCTAGATCCAGGAGTTAGAGCAAACTATGATAGGTGCATCAGAGCATGCCCTATGCCTTGAGCAAGAGTTGACTTCTCAAGGCCAGTAGTTGGAGGAGGCACGTCAACTTGTTAAGGAGAGCCTCCATGCTTTGGAGGCAAGGTATGTAGAGGTGGCCAGGTTGTCTAAGTAGAGTTGGGCCTTGCCAGTGATTGATTCAGCTGTTGAGATTGCTGAGCTGATGAGGCAACTGGATAGAGCTCAAGCGGTATAGTCATTTTTCGCTTCGCCTTCAATTCTTGTGCCTACTTGTAATATTTACTGACATTTTAATTGTCTTTTCCCTTTTTCCTATTTTACAGTGCTTGGGAGCTAAAGACAACATTATAGCTCAGCTTGAGGGGGAGGTGAGACAATACGGGACGCATGCCTTTGAGAATGGCATTGTTTCGGGTCATTCAGTTCCCTGGCCACCGATGATTGAGCTAAGGCATCATTCGGGCAGTTGTCATTCTTGAGCTACTTCTTAGGCTCCTTCAGGTGCGTTAGTATGCCAGCCTCCCGTAGTTCCTCCTTCAGCAGAGGAGGGCGAGGGTGAGGGTGCCCTATAGTTTGTTGTTGTTCTTTTTAGTACTTGTACTTCAAGGGTATGGCCAAATGATTTTGTAGACCAATTGTATCTATAAATGACAAAAACTTTCTATACATTTAGCAAACTTGTCAGATATTTCTTTTAAGTTACCTTTCTCAGATGAACTAAAATAACCAATTACTAGGGAGAGTACTCCCAAATAATGGCCTTTAATTCATATTAACTCAAAACAAGCTTAATCATGTGTAATAACATATAAATGACAAGGCTATAATGATTGATTTCACATGCGAGCTTTAAATCTGATTTTTGAGGTCGTTAACACCATAATGAGTTGTTAACTCAATGACTGACATGACAGTAGATTCTGGATGGCCTGGAAGTCCAAAAAATATGAATCTAGTGCTCACACGCATATTTCAACTTATTGAAGCCGTTGGAATTAGTAGAAATTGGTTTGCATTTTGTCCATAGATTTAGGGGCCCCACAGTGAAGATCAACAACTTAAGTTGCTGATAAGTGTTGGACGCAGAACTGGCTGTGTCCAATGTAAGATGCTATAATCCGTAGTGTCTTACACCCTATTTTTTATTTTTAAAATCACCTTTGTTAGACTCCATATTTTATAGTGTCTAATATAGGACGCTAGCGTCTAACACTTGTCAGTAAAATCTACAAGGAAACTCAGTAAAATTGTTATTCCATCTAGGATGCCCCTTGCCCCTAGTTCAAAGAAAGCCGATAAACAGTGATAGACACGCATTACTTGAGATAAAATTAGGTGGAGGATAATAAGCCTGGCCTTTATTGGTCTAATTGAAGACTACCATTCAAGTGGGAAAGGTCAAAACACAACATGGGGTCGCAACTATCCTAGATTTTTGCATTATAGGCCATACTTATTATCAGTTTCATATGATGGTGTTGGTTGGGTAGATTTTATCCTATCTTTTCTACTTTAATTTTCATTTTGGATTTTTCATCTCCCTTTTTTTTGTTTTTTTGTTTTCATTTTTGGTTTTGGTTTTTAGATTTTTAGATTTTTGGTTTTTGTTGTATTTGGATTTTTTGGATTTTTTTTTTGTTTCTTTTTCTTTTGTATTTATTTTTTAGTTGTTTTTTTGTTTATTTTGGAGAAGGAAATTCTTCCATGAAGCTGTAAAAAAGAAGACTTTGTAGGTGAAAATGTTGATAATTAGAACCCTTGTACACTTCCAAACTAGAAAGACACTTCCAGCATGCCTAGGTACTAACTACTCTTAGTCCTAGGTTCCCACCATTTGCCTCTATGTGTATTGTACATGGTGTGAGGAAAGGGTTAGTGTTCCATCCTAAGACTTTGGCTTGACTCAGAGTTCTAAACCCTCTCTAGCCCAAGGTTGAATCCTACTACGCTTTTTATTCCTTATTTTTTTTGTTTTGACTTTGGACAGCTTCTTTGCTGCTGTCTTTTCATTTAATTCGTTTGCTTTTGGACAGCTTCTTTGCTACAATGTTTTCCCTTCTCTCTTTCTTTAGGTCAATGGATAGCTTCTTTGCTGCCTTCGTTTTATTTTTTTTCTTCATTTCATTTCTTTTCTTTCGATAGGTGCCTAACTATCACTACTCAACTAAGGTTTATGCTATGATAGCACACCTATCGAGCGTCATGGTCTCACCCTCATTTTGAATATTCAGTAAATAGGTATTTATTATTGATGGATCCAATCACCTCTTTTATTTTGGATGCACTCCCTTCTTTTGTGCTTCTAGATTTGAGTTTGGACATCTACCCAATCACAACTTATTAAGATTTATGCTAAGATAACATGTCCGACTCAAGGAAGCATGTGGACTTGTTATTCATGGCCCAGAGCGGGAACTCTTGAAGACTTACCTCCATCTCAGTGTTAGACCCTTGATCCCTTTTCCCACAAAGTGTTCATAAGATGAAGCTAAGGACGAGGTTTCCTAAACTCTAGGAGATAGCTAGTTCACAAGCTCGAGCAGTTTGTAGGCTTAGTATGCATGTCAAGGGTAGTACCTTTTGAGGTGTAGTGCATTCCAAGTATGCTTAAGTCTAGTGCCATCCTCTTTAGTCAAATAATAGGTGCTGCCTAGATATGCCTCAATCACCAAGTATGGTTCTTCCCAATTTGGTCTTAATTTCCCATTCTTCGTGGTAAAGTTTCCTTCTCAATAAGCTTTTCAATACTATTTTTTTCTTTCTTTTTTACTCTCTGTTTTTTTTTTACTTGTATTACTACATGAAGAAAAGGATGTTTTATTTATGTATTTTCCATAAATAGGAAAAGAAAAGTGAAGCTTATTTACAATAGTTGGGGGGATGCCCCTACTGTAGTCTTTATTAGTAGAGACTTCTTTCCTTCATAGTTGATTAGTGACGAATTCAACCTAGAGGATCTTGCTCCTGGTTTCCTAACCAGTGTCATATGTATAATATATACCTCGCCCAAAAAGAGGAGGGCAGCTTGATGGATGCACATGATGTTCTACCCTTGTATCACAAGCCACATAAGTTGAAGTATTTTTCTAAACTTTGGCTTGCGAGCATGGTTGACCTTGTTGATGCACGAGATTCGTTTCTCTGGCATGTGCTTGGTGAACTTTTGGAGGCACCACTTCACTGTAGGGATAAACCTTCCACTAGTTGATGTATCAAGAGGCCTAGGTGGATGGGAGAATAGTTTCTTGATGCAAGAAAGTGTAGCAAGCTCATTTTCTACCTCTAGCTCAGCTGGGTCAACAATATTGGTTTGAACAATACATATATCAACTTTTGCTCTAGCATGGGTGCTAGCATTGGCACGGGCTTTAGCACGGGCATTGGCATTGGTTCTTGCTCTAGCATTGGTTTGGACTCTAGCACGAGTGTTGGTAGTGGCTCTGGCACGAGTTTTGGCATTGGTTCTTGCTCTAGCATTGGTGCGGACTTTGGCGTTGGCAGTGGCTCTGGCACAGGCATTGGCAGTGGCTCTGGCACAAGCATTGGCAGTGGCTCTGGCACAGGCGTTGGCATTAGCTCTTGCTTTGGCATTGGCTTAGGCTTTGGCACGAGCATTAGCATTGGCATTGGTTCTTGCTCTAGCTCAGGTGCAGGCTCTAGCATTAGTGCAGGCTTTGACATTGACACTGGCTCTAGCATTGGCACTGGCTCTAGCATTGGTGTGGACTCTGGCATTGGCTCTAGCTCCTGCACGGGCATTGGCGTTGACTCTAGCTCTAGCTCAGGTGTAGGCTCTGGCATTGGCTTGGGCTCTTGCATTGGATTTGGCATTGGTTTGTCTTTTTTGAAAATGTCCAACAAATTTCAACTGCCTTGCATAAGTGAAGTACTAACCTCCTCGTTATGCCTACTTGAGTGTGCCAGAAGTTACTATCTCAGTGTTGGTTGAGCTTGCTGTATTCTTAGCACCTATGCAGTCACTAGCTCTTGGTGCTGTGCTGGTTGGATTAGAGCTTGCCATTGACAAGAGATAGGCTATGGTTGCCTCCATGGTTGCCTCTTATTACCAAGATAGTTGCTGCCCCTACTTCCTTGAATTCGACTGACAATGATTTGATTAATGTCATCGATGTCATCTTCAAGCAGTTGTAGTTCTTTCATCTCGAATTCATGGATATTTCTCCTAACTGATGTTGCTACCTTATATAATGCTAAAATGGATGGGCAGTTGGCACTAACAAGTCCTTTCTTCATTAGTCCTATGGTATTTGCTATTATCTTTGGACCATTTGTCTCTCTGGGATTATTAAGCTAGACCTGGACGCCATGTCTCTTCATCAATTAGAATAAGTGAACCAATCTTAATCGGGTTTCATCATTTCCTTTGCCAAATCGCGGAAGGTTGGCTTTGGATCAATCTTATGCTAGTATTTGAATAGGAAGCTTTCTTGAATTTGCTCAAAGCTTCTCAATTCTTCCTTGCTCAGTGACATGAACCTCTCAATGGGCTCACCTTCAAGAAAAAAGAAGAATTAGTGGATATGGAGTCCCAAGTTATGGCAATAAGGCATGGCTTCCATTTGGAACCTCATAAGGTGGCTATAAGGATTTGTGGCTCCATTGAATTTGGATATCTTTGGAAACTTGAACCCTGGAGGTAGTCCGACAAGAGGGAACTTGCTCATATCGAAGGAAGATGGAGCTTGAGTGTGTACCTCCAGCACATTAAGCATCTTCCTCGTTTCTGCTAAGTTATTGAGCCTATCTTGAGCTTGAGAGATTGGAGCTTGATTGACATATGGCTAAGAAGGAACTTGATGATGAAAATTCCTATCTGGTTGATCAGAGAAAACTGGATGGACTCTTTCTCTATACTAGCTATGTGGCCATTACTGTGGTTGCTCAAAGAACAAAGGGTTGTCCATTATTCGTACTCCTTCATTTGGGTCATTTCTCTGTCCCTGGTGTTCGATATCTGGCAATGCATTTCTG
Source organism: Posidonia australis (assembly GCA_024699735.1). Taxonomy (NCBI): domain Eukaryota; kingdom Viridiplantae; phylum Streptophyta; class Magnoliopsida; order Alismatales; family Posidoniaceae; genus Posidonia; species Posidonia australis. The sequence goes on from JAMKQA010011190.1 coordinate 27,637, forward strand.
AGCTGTCCCTGGTATATACCTTTAGGGATGTGGTTTGCAATGGGTCTTTGTAGTCCTTCACCAGGGAAATGTTGACTTTGATGGAGATTATTATTTTGTTGATTTAACATGTTGGTGTCACTGTAAAGAAAGTGACACACGACTTGATATTAGATTGAATTGGGATCCATTTCTTTTCCGATGGTTGGATGGAATATCCTCATGGCAGACTCCTCCTTAGTGACTTCTATTATGCTCTACGTGTCCCACCTCAAATTCAAACATGGATTTTAGATCTCAGGTTGGCTCAAGTTAATGTAAAACTGTAACATCTGTGCTTGGATTTTTCCATTTTAATATAAACCATGGATTTCTTGTAATTATTTGTATATGGTTTATTAATGGTAAATCCAATTTGTGTTTGTTGGTTGTGGCCTCCCTCTGTGTTCTGTGCTTTGTTTCTCCCCTGTGGTGTGTTTTCTGTGGCCAGTGGGTCGGTTCTGCTTTGAGAACCGTGTTTGTGGTGAACCCACTTGGGCTTGGGGGGTTTGGGCTCTGACTTGGTCAAGAGCCAGCTGTGCCTTTACTTGTCTTCCTCTCTCCGCACCCATGATGAACTTGGAAGCCTCGTGAGCTAACGGGGGAGGACTGCCCGATCCATCCCCTCTGCTCAGAGCTACAAGTAGCTGAGGAACGTCGACGGGATTCTGGGGAGGTTGGCATGGCGGGAAGCTTTAAGAGGAGATGCTTGGCTTGGGGGAGAGGCAGAGAAGTTGAGAGGGGGTGAGAGAAGTGTGTGTTTGCTGCAGAGGCGTCGCGCGTCTGGAGAGCTCGCGCGAGTGCAGGAGGCTGGGTTGGTGCCATGCACCACCGGAGGAGGGTACGCAAGGCTTGTCGGAGCCAGGTACACGTTCCCATCCCTTCCTCTCTTTCATTTGCAGAGTATGCCATTTTAGGGCAAAGAACTTGATTTAATGTATGAAAATGATGTTTAAATCATGATAAAATGTGGAAATGATGTGAATGAGTTGAATAGCATGTTTATGTTGATATCATGCTGATTTATGGGCTTTTGTGCGGTTTTTGTAGATGATTTTGGAAGCATGCTACAGTGTTAATATTTGAGCTTCATGCCGTGTTGATTTTCGTTTGAACAGCATGCCTAATGGATTTGCGTTTTGATTAGGGGGTTTTGTAGTAGACTTGAAGGTCTACACCCCGTGTTTTATTGAGATTTTTAGTGGCATGTTTGATGGGTCCGATCCTCACTCCCACTTGGGGGAGAAAAGGGTGGTGGAGGCTAGGGTCGTTTTCTGCAACAGCAGAACCGAAATGCCTCCAGGGGTTGTTCCACTGGCAGGTTCGGACGACCGTGAGAAAAACAGTCGACCATTCTGGAGGGTAGATTTTAATCTGTCCTGAAAACGGTATGCCGAAATGGTCCGGTATACCGAATCAGGAGATTTCGGTATACCGAAGCCAAAATCGGTATGCTGAATCAATGGAAAATGGCATACCGAAGCCAAAACGGTATGCCGAAACTGGACCCAAAAAGATAATGAGGAATGCTTTAGATAATGTTTATGATGCATGAATAAATGCATAAAAATGATGATAAATTGAGGATAAATACATGATAATACATGAGAAATGTATGGAATGCATGAAGATTTCATGAAATGTGATGCATGTTGTTAAGATAATTTTAATAATGTCTTTCTATGAAAAATAGAAAATATGGCTCATGTGAATTAATGTGGACCCGGTAAGGGGTGTTAATGCATGGTATGATAGACCATGAGAGGATGTGTGGGCTTAAGGACCACAGGTAATGATTTAATGATTAATGCATGTGATTTGCAAGGATTTTATGAATAAAATAAGGCTTTATGGATGTTTTGCAAAGAAAATTGCATATGGTTTTAAAGGAATGAATGAAAGAGATTCGTAGGAACCACAAGGGAACTAGGACTTGTCGACGAGGTAGTGAGACCTCAAGATTGGTCGGGGACGTGTCCTTGGTGAGTGTGGTTGCCGAGTGTGCGGTCCGGGGTAGAAACCTCGAGACTGTGGTGGTACTATAGGCCCCGGGGTGAAAGAGACCCAGACTACCCTCAGTGCCGATGTTGTACGGGACTGGGGTTAGAGTCCTTAGTTACTCGGGCACCAGGGCGTCCCTAGGACGTACTCCATGCTTGTACCAGTGAGGGTACATTTTGAGGCTGCGGTCGGGGCGGTTGAACTCCAGTACGGGGTGGTTCACCGCGACACTGCAGTGTGGGTGTGGTGA
>JAMKQA010011191.1:0-40468 GCA_024699735.1 Posidonia australis
CCTGAGAGAGACTACACTCCTCTGATTGAGCCGCTGAACGTCATATTTCCTAGGGTAGCGTCATTACTGTAGCTTACAGAAATCCGCCCACCGTCAAACCCGATTCCACCATGGTTTAAGACGGATTTATTTTCCAGTTACCATAGAGTCGTCTGACACTCTACGGATAATTGCTATACACTTCGGAGTGCTATTCAGAACTTAATTGACCACAAGACTATCACCATTAACACACAGGAGGCAGAGCCTAGGCCCGCTGCACGGACATCTCATTCATCTGCTTCCACATCTAGCAACATAGTTAGCCAGCCTTTGCCTGAGCATGCATCGGGAACCTCGGGAGTGCATTTCCTTTCTTCGAATGAGGAAGAACCTTTGGATCCTTCTCGCCTCATCCATGATGTTTCAAAATCCTTCTTTTATCAACTGAATCGATCCTCCATTGAAACTGTCAACTTTGCTCATATCAGGTCATTTATTCTCCTGCATCTAAAGCACCACACACTTCACAAATCACTACCACCGCCGAGCCGGTCTACCAGCCAACACCGGCAGGGCAAGGGCGTTACATGAGACCCAAGTGGTCACCACGACCTGAGAGAGACTACACTCCTCTGATTGAGCCGCTGAACGTCATATTTCCTAGGGTAGCGTCATTACTGTAGCTTACAGAAATCCGCCCACCGTCAAATCCGATTCCACCATGGTTTAAGACGGATTTATTTTGCAGTTACCATAGAGTTGTCTGGCACTCTACAGATAATTGCTATACACTTCGGAATGCTATTCAGAACTTAATTGACCGCAAGACTATCACCATTAACACACAGGAGGCAGAGCCAAGGCCCGCTGCACGGACATCTCATTCATCTGCTTCCACATCTAGCAACATAGTTAGCCAGCCTTTGCCTGAGCATGCATCGGGAACCTCGGGAGTGCATTTCCTTTCTTCGAATGAGGACGAACCGTTGGATCCTTCTCGCCTCATCCATGATGTTTCAAAATCCTTCTTTTATCAGCTGAATCGATCCTCCATTGAAACTGTCAACTCTGCTGTCAACATGATCCAGTTAACTGCCCGACCAAGACACACGGCTACCAGATCTGCCATGCAATCCGCCCCACCAGCAATTAGTCTGTTAGCCAGACCAAGGCAGAACTTAACCCACCAAGCACCAGAACCTTCTTTGCCAGTTTTAACCCAAATAGAATTAAGGGCCTATGCTCCTGTGGTCATCAACCTAACACAGAACACCCACCGCATGCCCTACAACTATATCTCAGAAATGAGCGCTGAAGTAACGCGGTCGGGAGGGGTATACAAGGCCCTGATCCCAATAAACAAATCTAGTCAGCCTGTGACTTCATCCACCCAAGCAAAAACCCATATTCCCAGTCCAATTCCTGAGGAGACAGTCACAAGAGCCAACTCCACTACCAAAGCTGACCCACCGATAGCTGATATTACTAGCCAGTTGAAAAAAATCAAGGCAGACATATCCATCTGGGATTAAACACATACTTCCACTGAGCATAAGGAGGCGTTTCTTCGAATCTTCCAGGCCATCCATGTTTCCTCAACCATACAACCCTCAACCTTGGAGAACATGGAGGGAATGATAACCGCGCCCGAGGTCATTTCTTTCTCCAGTTCAGAGCTTCCTCTGCCAGAGACTAATCACAACCAGCCCTTTTTCATCGCAGTGCAATATCAAATTTTCCACATTCCTCTCACTTTGGTCGATAATGGCGCTGGTTTGAACGTCTGCCTCTTGTGAACTGCAAGTCAGGTCGGTTTCAGATCGGAAGACATCACTCCAACAGTGAAGGAAATGACGGCAATCGATAACACGCACCATGATGCTTTAGGGATCCTGATCAATCCATTAATCATTGATCCTACTTGTTTCGAAGTCGAATTCTATGTCGTTGACCTTGAACCGTCTTTCAATCTTCTGCTTGAGCGCCCTTGGCACCACAAGCATCAGGTTATCCCCTCAACCCTCCACCGCACGATTAAATTCCGTTGGAACAATGACATCGTTATTGTGATGGCGGAAAATCTCGAAAAGGAAAAGGTTAAGGCAGCCTCTTCAATTTCACTCCATACAGTCCATTTTGACTCCAAACCTTCTGATGTGCTGTACCGTGTCGACCATTTTGAACAAGTCAACTTTATCCCGATTCTCGAGCGCGTCAATCATTTGGCCGCTTTTGGCAACCTCGTTTTGATGATCAAGAATCTATGTCAAAGATGAGGGTACGAGAAAAGAGCACCTCTCGGGCGGAATGGCCAAGGGATCGCAGAATCGATCGTCGCGGAGAGAAGACGCGAATTTGAAGGACTGGAATACGAACGTAAGCCACAAAACAGATGTGCAAAGCGTCATAAGTTTCAAAAGCTTGTCATTCCACGAGATTTAAACAATTTTGTCAGTGTGGGATTGCTGAATCCCAATCGAAGTTTCATGTTCGCAGAGCCTGAGCCAAATGAGCTCATCAGTGAGCCAGAATGGGTATACATAGACGACTACTACTCGGAGGAGGAAATTAGGGATTTCGGAATTGGTTTAACATCATCCATATCCCCTGGGATAGCCGTGCTAGCATTGCCACCTTCGGAGTCAACAGACGGTTTGACCACCCATCCGGTTGTAGTTTGGGATGCAACAAGGGCAGAATCAGTAGTAACAGCTTCAAAGCGACAGTCAGTTTTGAGGGGATTGCAACCAGAATCAGTATCTGAGGTGTTGAGGACTACCAACGCATATTATGTGGATTTCACTTCCGATGAAGAAGAAAGAGATGTCGTGGTAGCTCAGGTGGATAACATGCTCACTGATCTAGAGGTTCTATTCCAAGAGCAGATATCGAACCACCTCGACGACGAGGTAGGTGAGAGGCATGCTCCTACCGTTAAATCCGTGATCCAATTCGTTGGATCAACTTCTCCTCTTCTCCTCTTGCTTACTGTGGCCTCTGATTTTAGAACATGCTTCGGGATGCTCTGAAAGAGCAACCCCGACGATCGACGACGGCAGAGCTCCGTCGCCGGCGGCCATTGATCTTTCGTTCCTTTAAAAATTTAAAAAATGTTTTTCTTTTAATAAAATTCAATTACTTTTAGCCTATTACATTTAGGTCCTTTTTTTACTACAAATAAGTCCTTTTCTTACATATAGGTCATTCATTAATTTTTTTCACAAATCGTTTGAATAAAGTTTTTACTGAAAATATTGCATTTTGCCCCAAAACATTTAAAATAAAGTTTTCCAAGTTTAAGAATTTAACAAAAGCCCTCAGGAATTCTTTTAATGCATTTTAATTCAACTTTTTTACATAAAAGATCCTAAACTTCCTTGAAACATTTTCGAGTGCACATTTTTCTGTGAAAATTACATTAAAGCCCATGAACTTCATCAAAATAATTTAGAATGTTTGTTTTCTCTGGTTTATTTGCACTCTAGCCCCTATATTCTTCTGAAACACTCCAAAATGCACATTTTGAAGGTTAAATTGCATTTGGACCCTTGTATTCCCCATGGAACTCTCCTAAATGCATGTTTCTTTGATTAATTTGCACTTTAACCCCTGAATTTTTATTGAAAACATCTCTAAAGCATGTTTCCATTGGTTAAATTGCATTTTAACACTTAAACTTCACTGAAACTTCTTTGAGAGCTTGTTTTCCGAACTTAAATTACATTTTAACCCCTGATTTCCTCTGGAATTCTTCTGAATACAGTGTTTTACTGCGTAAATTGCATTTTAACCCCTGTACTTCATAGTTTTTACATTGAATGCATGTTATCTAGCGTAAAATGACTGTTTTGCCCTAGAGACTTTCTGAAATTTTCTTGAATCATTTCTCCAACATATTTGACTCTGAATTTCCACAGAATGACATTAAGAGCACATTTTAGTCGTAAAATTGCAATTTAACCCCTAAGAAACTTCAAATTGTCTAGGATTGCTCATTTTTGCACATTTGGCCCTGGATTTTTTCAAAATTGCGTAGAATGCGTTTTCCTAAGTATTTTTGATGATTTGGCTTCAAAACCTCAGTTTTCTTCAGAATTTGGATATATGATCCCTAACACCTTGCCAGAGTTAGGTTAAGGATTCTGGTTACAGATGGAGAAGGTGTTAGGCACCCCCATGCGTCCGAGAAAACTCGACCTTTCTAAGTTTCCCTATTGTCAATGGCCTATAGATGTATGCTTGTTTATTCTATATGTCCATGTTAAATATCATTGAAAGCTTGCCAAATGAAAGTGAAGATATGAAATAAAGGAAAAGATAATCCTAGGGTCAAATGTAGGCAGGGAGAATGCTGCTTTACTGTACGCCCGAGGGCGACGAGGAAAATCGAGAAATTCTCTGAAATCGTCTCGCAAAACAGCGGAAATTCGAATAAATCCGAGAAAATCAAAAAAAGAAAAATAATCCACATTTTGGGACTATGTAGGCTTTGTCAAACCTTTTTCTGTACGCCCTCGGGCGATGGAAAGCTAAAACAAGTCTAAAGGCAAAATCCAGGGACATCCAAGAAACGACGAGAAAATCAAGCTAGAAACAAATTAGGAATGCGTGCGCAAAAGTAAGGAAGCAAAAGCAAGAAAATTTGCAAGAAAAGGTGCTACAAAAAGTATAAAATGCAGGTATGAATGTAATAATGAAAATTCCAAGGGGCCTTGTGCAAAAACCCAAATTCTGAAGAAAACTGAAGTTCTAAAGCCCAAATAATGAAAAATACATAGGAAAACACATTCCATACAACTATGAAGAAATCCAGGGCCAAATGTGCAATCATAGTCAAATTGAAGTTTCCTAAGAGTCAAAATGCAATTTTACCACTAAAACATACACTTAATGTCATTCTGTGGAAACTCAGAGTAAAATATGCAAGGAAAATGACTCAAGAAAATTTTAGAAAGTCTCAAGGGCAAAACAATCATTTTACCCAAGGAAACAAGCAATCAGTAGAAAAACTGTGAAGTACAGGGGCTAAAATACAATATTTTCAGTAAAAGTTTATTCAAACGATTTATGAAAAAAAAAAAATAGAGGACATATATGTAAGAAAATGACCTATTTGTAGAAAAAAAAAAGACCTAAGTGTAACAGGCAAAAAGTAACTGAATTTTATTAAAAGAAAAACATTTTTTAAATTTTTAAAGAAAAGAATGATCGACGACTGCCGACGACGGAGCTTCGCCAACGACGACCGCCGGGAATGCTCTTCAAGGGCTTCCTGAAGCCTGATCAAAGATCAGAAGCCACAGTAAGCAAGAGGAGAAGAGGAGAAGTTGATCCAACGGATTTGATCAAAGATCTAACGGTGGGAGCAGGCCTCCCACCTACCTCGCCGTCGAGGTGGTTCAGCGACGACGTCAGGGAAGAAGAAGGCTACTAGAGAGCTGCGGTGCGTGATCTAGAGGTCCAGGTGGCTTCTGCATGTTAAGAGGAGCATCCCCCTCCATCAGGGATCAAGGTGGAGAAAGATCGCACGCTGGTGGATTCCGACTGTCGTCGTCGTCGTCTTCTCCGGTGAGCTTGAGCGCGGGCATGATCCATTGCTCAAGGCTTGGCTCTGAAGGCTCCGGAACGCTGCAGGCTTACCGTGGAACATTTCCAGTGGCTTGGAGAGGCTTGGTGGAGCAGGAGGCGCGCGTTCAGAGGCTGCTTCCAGTCTTCTTCTCCGACGCCGACGGGATGCAGCGACTCCGGCGATCTTCTACTGGCACCCTCCACAGTGACTGAAGTGAGGCTTCGACGGGTTGAATAACAGGAGGCCCAGGGGAGGAAGATAGAGGACCCTAGGGCACGAAATAACCACTAGATTCGTGCCCCCACCTCTGTTGTCGGAGATCGACTCCGACAAGGTCTGAAACCACGATTCTAGCCAGGAAAGACCTCTGGCTTTGCTGGAATCGACTCCAGGGAACATAGGGAGACCTAGGAAACTAAAATTGAAGCTAATTATGGCTAGAGGATGTCGTACCTGGTTTAACAGTGGGATCTTCTCCTTGCAGCTCGCCAAAGGTCGTCGAAATTGCATCTCCCTCTCCACTGCGAGCTCCTCTCTCTTCCTAGTGCTCTCTCTCGAATCCCCCTTCCTTTCTCTCAGACCAGGCCTCTATTTATAGCCAAGTCCACTAAGTCCTAGCAAACCCATAACAACCTACTCCAACAAACTATAACTACCTAACAACTTCTTAACAACCTAACCAACAATTAAGCTTCTAATTAATCTCTAACAAACTCTAACAAACCTAAGGATGTTGATAAGGTGGGCTTAAATGGGCTTTGGTGGGCTTCATGGGCCTTAGTGGGCCTAATGGACTTTGATGGGCCTTCATGGGCTTAAGGGGCTTTGGTTGAATTAAATGAGTCTTGGATGAATTAAATGGGCCTCAACTGGGTTTTCATGAGTTAAATGGGCCTCCATGGACTTAATGGGCTTTGGTTGAATTAAATAAATTCAATTAGGATTAGAGCTCATTGGTATTTTAAAACCCAACCACCACACTTTCAACCTGTAAAATTGAAAATTTAAGGTGTCTACACTAGCCAAACCGAGCACTGCCTCCACCACTGTCGTTCATGTAGCCACAACCCAAAGCGAACCACACGCTGACGTTAATAGAGCACATCTCAGTCCTCAACACAAGTAATTGTAAAACTCCATGGCAAAATTGAGTAGTCTTGCTAATACCCTTCTTGTTATTTGGCTTGCATTACGTTTGGTTTCTTCCCAAGCCTCAGTCTCCATGAATTCTATGTGATGGATTCCCATTATTGTGCAAGGACATTGGCCCTTGAGCTCAAGATGGTACCCATTCCTATGTGCATTATATGGCTCGCAAATCCTCTATGGCGTCTCACTAGGCCCTCAGTTCTTTTTTCGATAGTCTGTTCTCACCATGACGAATGGGTTCCAACATTTCCACACTGAGTTTGAGCAGAGCCAGAGCACCTCGCATTGCACGACATTGTTTCTCATCTCTTCACTCCTCCCCTTCCTCATGTAGCCCTAAAGGACTCCCTAGGATTCGAGGCCTAATACCATGGCCGCAAAAGCCAGAGAGCTTTAACTCTTAACAATGGAGAAAGGTAAGGTGAGGCACGTATTTTGATTTGATTTGGTAGCTTTATTCTGATCCCTAAAACTCCTTCTAGCTTCCCCAATGCTAGATTGTTGATTTCTAATTGTTTTGATATGCAATATGAGCAATGAAGCCTCACTAACTGAACTTTAATACCTGGTGCCTGTGTTACCACCATGTATGGCCCGTACGTATGCCTTGTGTGTATGACCAATGTATATGCCCCTGATTCAAACAAGGCAGAGCACTTGTTATGCAATTTTTCACTTTATTTTGGTTTCTTAAATCCATATTTGTCTCTCTGTATGTTGTACTCACATTTAGACATGACATCTAGCATCACATCTTTGTATACATTAGAAGCATCCAATTAGCAAGACATCACATATTTGCCACACATGCGTACGAATCTAGCCATGAAAGACCGACTCGTCGAGCATATGAAGGTACCTAACACCTTTCACATGCATAACAGGAGTCCTCATCCCTTCTTTGCCTGTAGTGATTAATGTGTCGCATCCATTGACATGGAGCATCATCATTGCATCTTGTTTTTACTTTGTTACATGCATACTCTTTCTTTTGCATCTGATTTTCCTCATCTTCCCAATTTAGTAGACTAAATAGAAACTCTGTTTCCTTATCTTTTTTGTTTTACTTTCGTGTTTTATCTAGTCGAGATCCTTCCTCGGATTTACCACTTCGCCATGGCTGTATCGATTCATACGCATTACTTCGTTTCACGTGGATCCTTACATTGTCATAATATGTAATGACCTTGATTATAAATAATAATTCTCATTCACTCCCTATCCCTCAACCATAGTACCAAATGTCTACGCGTGTCGTCGAAATTTCACCGACACGTATCTTATTTTCAATTTACCAACATGACTTCGACACGATATCCAAATGGAAAATTTCTGAACAAATGTAAATTTTTTTACTGTATTTCCACTGACACGATTCCAACATACCAATATTTTCCCTACACGTGTCTTTTTTTTCAACCTATCAAAGATCGACAAGAAATCGACATTTAGAATCATACCCTCAACATGGTATGAAGAGCAAGGTTCAACGAAGCCTAACTACCATCAACCACTACCAAAAGCCTCCAGCCTTCTTCCGACTACCACCACCAAGTTCTACCCCTCCTCCGTGGGTAGCCCAGGCCTTCTATCTCTTCTGTCAACCCCCACACCTCTTATTCCATTCGATCACACCTGTAACTAGCTCGACAACACCCATCACCGACCATTTCTCTACCCTTCAGGATCACCTTTACGAACACTGCTCCCAACAACACCATCGCTGCTTGGTTGCCATGTCAATCCTTTGCCCTTCAGGGTCCTGTTAGTGATCATCATCGGTTCTATCTGCCATTCCACTCAATGAACTAGGTGAAATCTAATCTAGAAACTCCCTCTGCCTCTATTCCGATGTAATTTTATCTTCTACCACTGCACAGAGGTTCTACTACTTCTACACCATTATATTTCGTCATGCTACCAATTTTTTCCCCGTAAGATCTCCTTATCTTATTCGATATTAAACCATCAGGGGAATTTTTTAGAACTTGTTTTACAAGATCAGACTGTGCCTTTTACTATTATGACAACTTCATGCGAGACATGGCTAAAAAATCTATCTAGGGCATCCATAAAAATGAACGGAAAAAATTATCTTCTCTAGTCGCAAGTGTTTACGACTTTTCTTGACGCACATTAGAAGATTTGTCACCTTACAGATGATCCCCTAGAAACAACCTATGAAGATAGGCTAGCAGATGATTGTACGGTAATATTGTGCCTAGTGAATAGTATAGATACGGACATTTCCAGAGGTGTAATAATGTTACAACCTGCCAAGAAGAATTGAGAGACTCTGCATAATATTTATGGACATAAGAAGAATATCGTCTGAATCTGTGAGATATATAACCAACTTTTTACCATTGCCAAGGAAAGTGTTCAGTTCAAGAGTTCTGTAGCTCCCTTTGGTCTCTACTGGACAAGTAGGGAAATCTACAAACCCTTTGTGATAGATATCTCCAAGATGCGATAATATAAATAGGAATTGACTATGACTATTTCCTGGTAGGACTCAATCCTACATTTACATCACAAATTCATAGTCTAGCCCTTAACCCTTGGAGTAGAGACTCTTCGAGGAGACTGACGGTGGGATTGCACAGGAAAGGAGAACGACAACCACTCTAGATCTACGTAGGCAACAAGAATGTAAATGTCAATTCCATGTTGGACTTGGGTCCGACAAAAATAAGAAATGTGTCGAAGTCCAGTGGAAATTTCAGTGAAAATGCAGTAAATTTACAAAAGTCAACAAAAATGGTCAAAAAACTTCGAATTTTAATTTACAACACTAAAATAAACTAAAATTAGCAAAAATATAAGGCTACTTAGATTCAATACCTAGACATGTATCATATTAAAAATGCTACATACACTTAATACAAACGTGCTAAAGTATAAAAAATACTTAATAAATGATTAAAAATAAAAGTGCTCATAAAAAGTTACAGAAAAAGTGCCAAAAGATGACATTATGAAGCTAAAAAAAGGAAGTTACATGGAAACAATGAGATTAAGTTTCCGTTCGTTAAAAAAAAATCATAACTTTTACAAAAGGTCTCTAGTTTTTAGAAAAAATTATTTTCAATTATTGGCTATTTAAGTTTTTCAAGATTTTTAAAATTTTATTATCCATTTTTAGATTTTACAAAAGGTCTCTGCAGCTTATGTTACCCCATGCAATCTGATGGCTTAGATGGCTGGAATTAAAGAATAGAATTTTTCATTGGCTAAAGATGAATCATCACAAAAAGAAGGACAAGGTGTTTGCCATAGCAATCAAATGGTCCTCTACAAAGTTGACTGGGATTTTGATACTAATGGGTCAATTGTATTGTATTGTCTTTTTCATTTTTGGATCAGTATCAGTACTCATTTCCCCAGCTAGAGGTTATTGTGACCCTTTGAGGGAGTTAAGTATTTTATTGTGTTTTTCTTTTTTGGTTCTGTCTTGCTTGGTTAACAGCAACTCTCATGTGTGGTTTTGCTAGACAGGGTAATAATGAGATCGCCATTTTAGGAAATGATGTGGAGATGAATACAGATATTGATCCATACGAAGCTAAGCAAGCTCTTGAAATAGTGGAAGCTAACTTAGGTAGTGCAGAGGGTAAAAGACAAACAACTGAGGCAAATCTAACCCTCAGACAGTCTTAGACACAAGTGGAAGCTATTAAAGCTTTTTCATCTTCTTCTTTTTTGAGTCCCTATCATCTTAATAAGGCTCCAGCTTCTGTTTTGTTAGAGAGTTAGAGCTTATTGAGTATGTACAGGTTAATGGGTTATTGAATACCCATTTAGTGGGGTATCCTCTAAATCATTAAATATGTAACTTTGTCTAACAGAAATATATCATCTTTATCTTCCTCCCATCACATGGTATCGAGCCCAAGCCTAAACCCTAGCCTCTACGTGTACCTCCAGCCCACCTCGCCGGAAACCGATGCCGCCACCGCCAGAAACCGACGCCGGCTCGGATTTCCAGCCACCACTGACAAGCCCAAGGACCCTCAAACCCTCCTGTTGCCTCCTCTTCCATTTCCAACCACTTCCGCCGCCACAGCAATTGCCCACGACCAATCCTGTAGCCGTCGACGAGAGTTCTGGCACCCCCAGTCTTGTCGGAGGGCCGTCCAGTCCATTTTTACCACCATTCGACGTCCAGGTCATGTCGTAGACCTCTTTCTAATCTTGTTTCTTGTTGTGTGGGTGTGGATACGTAAAATCCACATAGTTTGTGCCTCCGAATATTGTGTTTATGTTTCCCGAGGCATTTTTTTTGTGGCATTTCAGCCCCATATAAGTCAAATCAATCTTGTATCCTATTTTTTGCAAAATCAGACCATCTATATTGTGTTTTGTTTTGCTTGATCATAGTTACACGTGAATCACTTGTGAAAAACCTTAGTGACACTTTTACAAAGTTAAATGACAAGAATTATCTACTTTGGGCACAATGTTTTGAGACCTTCTTCCTTGCACATCGGAAAATCAGCCAGCTTATTACGTCTCCTCCGAATAGCAAGGATGTGTCTTATGATGACTGGTTGGTAGATGATGTGGCTATAGCTTCTTGGAAGGTAAACAGTATGAAGCCTACTACGGTTCAGGGAGTAATGATGTTAAGGTCAGCTAAAAAGATTTGAGATACCGTTCGTCTCACATATCGCCATGTGAAGAACATTTATCGGGTCTTTGAGGTCTATGAGCAGCTGTTTACTCTTCGTCAGGGAGACCACTCTGTTCCAGAACACTTTACCCTATTGCGCTCTTTACTTGACGAGCTTGAGGTGCATCAACCTTTGACGACAGACATTACACAGATGAGACAGTATCGGGAGGAACTTGCAGTGGCGATTTACCTGTTTAGTTTATCGTCAGACCTCAATTCTCAGATTAAAGGTCAAATTCTAGGGACTGACCGTGATCCTGATCTACAGACCACTTTTGCTCGAATTCTCCGCATCTCCACAGACACTTCTTCAATTTCAAACCATTCTGCTATGGTGACTACTCGTGGCCGAGAACGTGGTAGTTTTCGTGGTCGGGATCATACAGATTCTGGGAGGCGTTCCAAGTGTAACCATTGTGTCAAGACTAGGCATCGTATTGAGAAATGTTGAGACTTACATGTTCGACCTTCCTCATCTTCATCTGCACAGGCTGATTATGACAAGTTCCTGTAGCTTCAGGTCACTGCCACTTACTCCATTTCCACAGGTACTAGTGCTTTCCTGACTTCCAGGAATTCTTTTTGGATCATAGATTTTGGTGCCTCTTTCCATATGTCAGGTACCAAAACCCTTTTTACCTGTCTTTCCCAATTATCCGACATTAAATCTATAGTCATTGCTGATGATCGCTCTTACCCAGTTTCTGGAGAAGGAGTAATCCAGACTTCTTCTCACCTTTCTCTTGATAAAGTGTTATATGTACCTGATTTTTCTGTGACCTTTTTCCCATTTCACTGCACTTTTCAGGATTTACGGACGTAGAAGAGGATTGGTTTAGACCGTGAGCGTGGAAATTGTGTGTACCTGCCGGTTGACGACAAGATACCTCATGGATTAGCCTTTATAGTGTCTACTTCAAAGCCATCATCTCTATGACACTTCCAGTTAAGTCACCCATCTCACAGGAAACTTCAACAAGCCTTACCATGAGTAACCATTTCCCAGTTTGAGTACGAGTCATGTCAATTAGGAAAGCACCATCGCGTTTACTTTATGCAGTTGCATCTTGTATCCAATTCTACCATGTTTGAGTTAGTACACTACAACATCTGAGATCCTTCCAAAGTCCCATCTATGTCTGATCTTCGATACTATATTATTTTTATTGATGATCTCTCTAAGATATCTTGAGTATATCTGTTAAAAGATCGTAGTCATATTATTGATGTGCAGAGGCAAAGTACAAGTAAGATGGTGTAGATCAGATCCCTTCTTTCTGAACTTGACCTATCACCTCAGACACCTATGCAAATGTTCTGTGACCATCAGGCGACAATCTTCATTGTCAACAATCCTACTTTCCACAAGCGTACCAAACATATCGAAGTCGACTGTCACTATGTGAGAGATATGGTGTTGAAAGAGGTCAATTCTACTCCACACACTCAGTCATCCGAATAGTTAACTGATATCTTCACTAACGATCTGAGTAGTAGTGTGTTTATGTCTTCATGTACCAAGCTGGACCTTTTTGATATTTATGCTCCAATATGAGGGAGAGCGTTAGAGAGTTAGAGCTTATTGAGTATGTACGGGTTAACAAGTTATTGAATATCCATTTAGTGAAGTATCCTCCAAACCTTTAAATGTGTAACTCTCTTCATCTAATAGAAATATATCATCTTTATCTTTCTCTCATCACAGGTTTCTTTGCCTTTTTGTACTCTCCTCTTTCCATGATTTTTCAATAAATTTTTCTGATACATACATATAACAAATCGAGATAGACATTACACCAAGCAGTCACTATTAGAGTTATAGTCTTATTAAGTATATGGGTTAATGGGTTATTGGATATTCATTTAAGACTTTTAACCCTCTATATATATGCAACTCTCTCCATGTAATAAAAGTTGAAGCTTTTTATCCTTCAATAATAACATGGTACTAAAGCACAGCCCTAAATCCTAACCTCCACCGTCAGTCGCCGGCCAGCCCACCTCGCCAGAGCCGCCGTCGTAACCATCACTTGTCAAGCTTCTAGCGCCCCTGTCGGCCAACAAGTGCGTCCTCCAGCCCTCTCATCGCCTCCTCTTCTCTCTCCAGCCCCTCCAGTCGACCCATCAACCACCACCGACCAATCTTGTAGCCACCGACAGGGTTTCTAGTGACCCCAGTCTCGCCGAAGGGTCGTTTAACCCAATTTTGCCACCATTTGATGTCCAGGTCATGTCGTAGACCTTCTCCAGTCTTATTTCTTATCTATGTGGGTGTGGATACGTAAAATCCCCATGATTTTGTACCTTCAGACTGTGTACTGGAGTGGTGTTTTTTGCTGTGTTTCCACCCCCATACACGAAAAATCAGATCGTTATCCCCTCTGTCTTGCAAAAATCAAACTGGATAGCATGGATATGACCTATAACAACTGGTTTGCAAATGATGCCACCATTGTTTCATGGATGGTCAACACAATGAAGCCCACTGTAGCTGGAGGAGTTATAATGTTACGACCTGCCATGATCTCATTTATGTTCACGAAAAGAATACATCCAGAGTTTTCAAGGTATATGAGCAGATGTTCACTCTTCGTCAAGGAGATTGTTCTGTCCCAGAGCACATCACATTACTGCGTTCTTTACTAAACGAACTTGAGGTGTATCAACCCTTGACGACTGACATTACACAGATGAGATAATATCGAGAGGAGCTTGTAGTGACGATTTATCTTTTCAGTCTGTCTACTAGGCTCAGTTCTCATATCAGATCCTAAGGGCTGACAGTGTGCAAGCTCTACAGACTACCTTTGCACATTTCCACAACCACTCCTCCCATTTCAGATCAATCTGCTACGACCGCCACATATGGACGAGGACGTGGTGGTTCTCGAGATCATGGTCATACAGATTCTGGAGGTAAACCTTGATGCACCCATTATGGTAAGACAGGCCATCGTATTGAGCGATGTTGGGACTAACATGGTCGACCCTCGTCTTCTTCGTCAACATGTCACTAAAGAGTCTATACCAACCATTTCCACCAGTGAAAAGCAGACAATCACCATCTCATAAGCTGATTATGGCAAGTTCCTACAGCTACAAGCCACTGACTCCACCGCCATTGCCACCTATTCCACTTCCACAGGTATTAGTGCTTTCCTTACCTCCAAGAACAAAAACTCATGACACTTCTTCCTACATGTCAGGTACAGAAACTCTTTTTACTCGTCTATCATAATTGTCTGATATTAAGTCTGTAGCCATTGCTGATAATAGGTCTTGTTCAGTTTCTGGAGAAGGGATTGTGCAGACCTCTTTCTAGCTCTCTCTTGATAAAGTTTTATATGTACCTGATTTTCTTATAAATCTTCTTTCCATTAGTACCATTACCAAATAATTGCTTTGTTGTGTAATCTTTTTCCCTTTTCACTGCACTTTTCAGGATTTACGAACGAAGAAGAGGATTGATTTAAGCCGTGAGCGTGGAAATGGTGTGTATTTACTGGTTAGTGACAAGATACCTCAGGGGTTAATGTCTGTGACATCTACTTCAGAACCGTCTTTACTATGGCACTACCGGTAAGTCACCTTTTTCACAGAAAACTACAACAAGCCTTCCCATAGGTAACTGTTTCCGAGTTTGAGTGTGAATTGTGTCAGCTGGGAAAACATCATCGTGCTTCCTTTAGACAGTTGCATCTTGTGACCAGTTCTACCTTGTTTGAGTTAATGCATTATGACATCTGAAGTCCCTCCAGTGTCTCGCCTGTGTCAAGTCACCGATATTATATTATTTTTGTTGATGATTTCTCTAAGGTGTCTTAGGTCTATCTATTAAAAGACCGTGGTCAAATTATTGATGTACTAAAGGCTTTTATTTCAAAAATAAAAAATCAATTTAACATTACTCCCAAGTATTTACGTACAAATAATGCATTGGAATTTGTTCAAAACAAAGTTGAATCTTATTTTGTATCTCTAGACATCATATACCAAACCACGTATCCCAACAGAATAGAGTGGCAGAGCGTAAGCACAGACACATCCTTAATGTCACACGAACCATCATGCTACACATGAAGATTCCTAAACACTTACGATCTAATGCGTTCCTTACTGTCACCTACCTCATCAACAGAATGCCTTCTACACCTCTTAAGGGGGAATTCCCCTTCGACGTCTTCAGAAAGATGTCACCTTGTTCTCCTTGTCACCTAAGGTCTTTGGCTGTGTAGCATTTGTCCAAGATCTCTCACTAATAAACTCTCTCCCAGAGCAATCTAGTGTATTTTTGTGGGCTACTCCAAAACTCAACGTAGATATTGGTGTTTTCATCCACCTTCAGGTAAATATTTCGTGTCTATTGATGTCACTTTTTTTGAGTCCTTAGCATACTTTAGGGAGTCAGGTATTGAAGGAGAGTGTGCCCCTTCATCGTCGATAGTCACGTTTGTTCCTCTACCCACCATTGTCCATCTAGCTCCAGCAAACCCTCCTTGCAGGAATATCAATGTCATCAGCAACCACCACCTCCACCAACGGCAAAACCAACTTCTTTCTCAACTGCAGATCCAACTTCCAATGGCTTACACCTGCCCATTGCTCTAAGAATAGGTAGTCGCTCCTCTACTGCTCATCCAATTTCTAATTTTGTTGCCTATGATTCTTTACATCCACAGTTACGTGCCTTTACCTTGTCGCTTTCTTCTAAGTATATTCCCGGGAAGCACTTGTATTCCCTCAATGGAAGGCAACAACAAATGAAGAAATAACTGCTTTAGCAACTCGTGGCACTTAGGAGTTGATGACCGGACCAATGGGAGCTCACATAGTCACCTGTCGCTAGGTTTATACTGTCAAATACAAAGCAAACGATACAGTTGATCGATATAAAGCTAGATTAGTAGCTCGAGGATTCATTGACTATGATCAAACATTCTCTCCAATGGCTTGCCTTAATTCTATCAGGATTATTCTATCTGTGGTTATCAATCATTCCTAAGAGATGTACCAGTTAGATGTCAAAAATGCCTTCTTGTTCTATCTGTGGCTATCAAACTTCTTGTCTCTATGAAGCAACCTCCAGGGTATATTACTTAGGAAGAACATATAATTTACAAGCTTAAGAGGACAAACTATGGTCAGAAACAGAGTTCCAGAGCATGATTTGAGAAATTTAGCCATATAGTGTTGAATGGAAGGCATATGCAATTTTCTACAAGAAATTTGATCAGGAATGTATGCTACTTGTGGTCTATGTAGACGATATTTTGGTAACTAATAGTGACCATGGAGACATTAAAGAAGTAAAAGAATACCTTATACCTCAATTTGTCATTAAGGACATGGACAAACCAAAGTATTTTCTCGATGTCGAGTTTGCCTATACTAGTGAAAAATGATGTTATCCCAAAAGAAGTATGCACATGACCTTCTTCAGAAGACAGGACTCTTAGGATGTAAACTAGAAAGCACTCCAATTGAGCAATCATCACTCCTTTGGAATACCAATTCTGAACTGTTGGGGAACCCAAAACAGTATAGGAGGTTGATTGACAAGCTTACATATTTGACAATGACCCAATCAGATAGCTCATACATTATTAGTTTACTGAGTCAATTTATGCATGAACCAAGAAAGGTGTACTAGAGTAAAGCATTGCAAATTCTTTCCTATGTGAAAAATTCTCCAAGGAAAGATATGATTTATTAAAGGAATGGTCATGTGAATGTTGTAACGTACTCAGATTCAAGATATACAAGAGATCAAGGAGATAGGAAATCTACCTCAAACTTCTGTACCTATATAGGAGGAAACCTTGTCACATTGAGGAGCAAAAAACAAAAATGTGGTGTCACGTTCCAGTGCAGAGGCATAAGTACAGGTCCATGACACAGACGACATATGAGAAGATGTGAATCAGATCTCTACTTTCTAATCTTGGCTTACCACCTGAGATGCCAATGCCTATGTTCTATGACAATCAGGCGACCATTTTCATTACCAACAATCCTACATTCCATGAACGTACCAAACATATCGAGGTTGACTATCACTATGTACGACATATGGTATTGAAAGGAATCATCTCCACTCCACATACTCATTCGTCTAAGCAACTAGCTGATGTCTTCACAAAGGGTCTGAGTGTTGGGATATTCAAATATCCATGTACGAAGTTGGGTCTCCTTGATGTGTATTCTCTAACTTGAGGGGGAGTGTTAGAGTTTAGTCTTATTGAGTATATAGGTTAATGGATTATTGGATATCCATTTAGGTCCCTTAACCCTCTATATATATATAACTCTCTCCATGTAATAAGAGTTGATGTTTTTTATCCTTCAATAACAACAGTCACTATTGGACAGAACTACAGTTAAGTAAATAATAACTAAATTTAAATAGATGAAAGAACGTCAATACCTCAATATAATAGCTGAATGCCAACTTTGCTATGATAAGGAGAACCCAAAATATAGTGTACCTGACAGTAAAGGTTATAAATTGTTAGTAGCAATCATATCCAGACTTCAAGCTTGTCATTAAGAAGAAAGGGCCTACTTGAGAAGCGAAAATGTGCTTTCATGCATTCCTCGCCCTACATAGAGACATGGCTGCCAACAGAATAGAAATACGTTAGAAAATATACACAACTCATAAAATGCCAGCAAGATTAATGTGAAGGCATCACCAAGTCCATCTAACACAAATATTCCATACCAAAAAAATAGTAGAGATAAAAGCCAACAAGCACCTGAGACCACCACATCATTAGTGTCACGATCCTATAATTTGACCTTTCCAGAAACCGTCGCATGAAAGGGAAAAGAAACAATATTGCAGCTAGCATATTTGGGGAGAGGTATATAGCCACTGCTAAGATATACAGAGAAGGCTGGTTCCTACCATTTCCACCAATCCAACTCTTTATGGTCCCTGCTACACCAGAAGGGTTCTCCCAAGTATACGCATAGCAGATGGGAAGAACAATCACCCAAGTGGCAGCAGAAATAACTTTCAGAATATATCTTAATTTAACAGAAGGTGGCATGCTTTTTCTTGTCTTCCAGCTCAAGATGACATCCAGTACAGCTACAAGTTAAAAGTCTGAAATCAATGTTTGGCAAGGAGAGAAACTATCGCAGCAGTATAGAAACAAAGGTCATTGTTGTTGTATGAGTGCACACAGCCATGTGATTAAATTCTCCATTGCTTTAATTTATAAACCTTGTAAATTAAATTATACCATACTACAAGTTGTTTAATTTCTTATGCAATCAGATTATCATAATTCCTACATGATAAGTAAATTTCATCAGGCAAAATTTATTGTTTTAAATAAACTCCAAAAAAAGTGAAATTAGAGTATGTTGTAGACCATGATGTAGATATAGATGGTACAGTTTCATTTTTAAGTTTCTTAGTGTAGTATAAAAAATGTTGTGCACATAGACAACATGGCTGTAAGCACCCATACAGCTCAATTTCAAAGTAAAAAAATATCATTAGCTTTAAACTGAAATCTTATGCCATTTTCGTTTAATATGGAGCTTCGACTAGAAACTTGAAATTCGCTGCAGTTTCCCTTCTACCCTGCTAACGACCAATACTGCCCCTTCTCTTTTCACCTATAACTCCATTCTGAATGTCAATCCACGTCATCTATATATTTTTAATTTTCTATTAAAGTTCTATCACTAGCACAACTTCCATTTTTTTCTGTTTGTATTACAATTTCTTCAAATGTGCTCATTATATGAGCTATATTGCTTACCGTAACCTTATAATTTAAAAAAAAAAAGCTTTTTTTCTTGATTCTCCATTTGTCAACTCCTGTGAGATCTTATACCATGTGAGGATGCCTGTTTTATCACCCATGCATTGTGAATCACCCAATTTGGATGCTAATATAGCCCACGTAGCCTCATGCCATTTTGATCCTGGAATAGTGCCACACCACTTCAGTGGCATAAACCATGTGACCATTCCGCTAAAGTTCTCATTTACCGACACACAGATCATTATTACAAATTGAAAAGACATGCATAGAAGTAAGACGAGTCTGGTTGGTCCATAACAAGGAAGCATAAGGATGCTCATTTTTATGTTTCTCAAAGCTAACATGAACACTACGGTAGCATTTGGAGACATTCCTACCTAAAGCTCTCTGTGGGAAACAACTTCTAAACTTTGGCTTCTAAAAAAATGATTTCAGAATGTAAGAATTTATGATAATAGAATCATGTTTGGTAACAAATATGATGACACTAGCTTTTAGATGATTTTCATGTTGAAAAGACAAAAATACCCTTAACACTCACCACCATCGAAATCCACAAACCTTCCACCACATCTTCCACCACCACCCTCCCAACCTCTGACAAGAAGTCGAATAAAAAAAGGACAAACCCCCAATCCAATGACCAAGAAGCCTCCAACGACGACGACATCACTGAGGACAAGGATTACCTAATCCAACCCAATCCTTCACCCCAACCAATGACAACTCCCATCGGCTACTCCCCACTCAAGTGCCACCTCTTGGAGTACCTCCGCTATTGCATCATCAACCTCGACCACAAGGTCATTGAAACCTCATCTCTATCGTCAAGAGGTAGAGAACCAGAGAGATGAGAGAACCCACCATCGTCACCTGAAAGAGAACTAGAGAGATGACAGAACCAAAGTGATGAAAGATCGACAGAAGCTACCTCACCCCTTGCCCTTGTCACTGACTGCGAGGAGAGTCATCGTCATTGACTCACCCCTCTCCCATAACAGGTTTTTCGTTTCATGATTTTTGGTTTTTAGGTTAATGGCATATTTGTAATTTACATGTGATTATTTTGAAATATCTTTGATGTTATAAAGACAATATGATCCATAAATAAAATGTGCTTTGTGCATTTTGATCAAAGCTCACTCAGGTAAGCTTATAGGATTCTAACTTTAGCTAGAGATTTGTACACAAAAGCTAAAAATGATTCTTGCCTAAAACTCTCCAAAAATTTACGTTTGTTTCAACTTTTAAGGAAAAAAACGATTCCTATCAGGAATCCCTACCAAACGCTACCTAAGCCATTTTCCCACTAAGAATCACTTGCAAAATCTTAACTTTTCACACAAATTTACACCCATCAAAATCCATTCAAATTAATTTCAAAGTCAAGGAAACCACTTCCAACTACAAGATTTTACTTTTCTCTTTGTGAAATACTATTAAATGACTAAAACTACCCACCAAGTCGCATTTGGCAAGTCTTACAAAATGCATGCTCGAAAAGCACATAATGATGTACATATTAAAGAACATTTTGCCACACGCAATCCCAAATAGTGATTGATTTGATTTAATCTCAGACCTCATTTGAGATTCGAGCCTCACACCTAGTGTCTCAGCCTAAACACTCCCCATTTTACATCTTTTTTACACCCAATGCCATCCAAATCTACAATACTCTATCTTAACCCTTAAATCATAATAAAAACCCATCCAAGCTCCAAATCCCAAGCTAACATTATATGTTTCTTTTTAAATTAAATAAAAATGTAGAATGCTTTTGAGTTTTGATCATTATGGCCAAATGAAGCACCAAAGCTAACATTACCCTTTGGCATATTTCTTCGGTGCAAGTTAGTGCAGGTATCGTCGACGTGTATTGGAATGGGTATTGTCAGCACATTTTGGTGTGGATGGAGATTCAATAGACTGTTTTGTACTTTCAATTGTTATTTTCCTTTGCCTCAAACTTCTATTTTTAGCTTAATTATGTAGGTTGATTTTCTTGCTACTTTCAGTTTCTACTTAGGTATTGTCTTACAAGTTGCGAGTGACCAAGTTGAGAGGCGAAGCCATTCTATTCAGGCACACAAGGTGCCTAACACCTTCCTTGCGTGCTGTCGGAGTAATCACCATCTTTGGTTGTCACTACTTTGTCCTTGCTTGGTTTGGAGTCGTACAATTTACCTTCGTTTTTATCATAGTTTTCCTAGTCTTCTGCATTTTAGGTAGATTAGTTGGCAACTCCCGCCTTTCTGTGTTTGGATTTCGATTTCTCTTCATCAACCATTTTCATGGCTAGATCGCTTACATAATTGACATGTGTCTTCACACAAGATTTTTGTGAATTACAAGGAGACAAGGCTCTATAAATACCTCCACATGGTTCCTAAATAAACATAACAATTCCTACTCGCACACTCAAACTCTCTCATTTTTTCAAGCTCTCAAGTCCTCAACTCTCACAGCTCCCAAGCTCTCACGAAAGGAAAGAAGGAATGCTAAAGTCAAGTGATCAAGCCCAACCTCAATTTATTCTTAACAGCAAGTGCCACAATGGACACTAGGCGAATGTGAAAACATTGATTAAATAGTTAGATACTGTGTTTGTGTTAATTATTTAAAACCAAATGTAGCTAATTTTTTCTTTGAAGTAAATGAATGAAAGGCCATAAGTTATAATGGGTAAATGGGGCATCCAATGAGTTAAACCTATAGATGCTCCATTGAAGCAAGAATTATATATGTAAATTTTCCAAATTTTTTTCAGATTTTACCTATTTTTTTGTAACTTCTATACATTTCTTGGAATTTTATGAAAAAATGATTTTTAAATAAAAAATTTGGTCACTCAGACAGCATAGATTAACCAACACTTAATCGATTTATACACCCACCACCCCTCCCCTCCAAAATCGACGATTAATACGATTAATCAAAGCTTAGAGCATTAGATGTACCACAAATTTGGAGAAGAAATGATGAAGGGGAAACCCAGACGAAACCAATCAAAAATTTATTCAATCAACATAAACAAACAATTGAAGATCGTAGATGCCCATAAACCAATCTTTTTCCAAATAAAGATTGAATCCCATCCAATGTCCTACCTTCCTAAATTGAACGAGAATATAAATATTCATCAAAATGTAAGATAACGATAATTATCTGAACTTAGCCTAAATTTACAATAACTACCAACCAAAGCTTTCTTATCCAATAGGCTTTGATTTTCTAAACCCAGCTTGCAAAACAGGATTGTTCCATAAATTTATCAACAGATCTAACTTATACTAATGTATATAAGAAACTACTGAAACTTTTGGCTTTCTAATTTATACCCCTACAAACATGTATTTGCATATGTACCCATACAAGCTTAATAAGTTCGTGCATACACTGGTAAACTATTACCCCTCGCACACATATCAAAATAATAATAATTTGAAAACAACACATGCTATGCCCTCTAAAAGCACTGAATTGACATATACATCCCAATAAAGTTATCAACTACTTAAATACCCCTGTGAGTTAATTATGTTATAACCAGGTGTATGGATATGCGTGTAAGGGATCAATCCCTATATATGTGTAACATACTCTATTCTAATGAATCATTCTCCTTGAACCTCTCAACATGGTACCATAGCACAGAAAAAAATCCTAACCTCACTTTCTCTTCCTCACTCTTCTTGCTTGCGCTGCCGGCCACCTTTCGCCGGCCGTCCGCCACCACCGGCCACTCCCTTTGCGCCATCTGCAGCCTGCAGGCCTCCCAGCATCTCTCACAGGCCTCTGCAGGCCTCTCCGGCGAGATTCCAGGCTCTGCCGGCCATCACAGGCCCTCCTCCGGCCATCTCAGGCCACCGCCGGCCCTGTCCAGGCCTAGGGAAGGTACAGCCGGCCCTCCCAGCCTCTTCCCAACCTCCACAGGCCACCGCTGCTGCTCCAGGCTGCCAGTAGACCACTTTCTGTGCCACAAGGATGGTCTGAATTCATGTTTTCTGGTATATTCTACACTTGTTTTTCAGTTTATTTTGCACTTAGTGGATGTGCAACCTACCAGTAGTTGTTGGATGTTGTGGAGGACTATTCCGTTCCATTATCAAGTTGCCAAGGGTTGTGTTATGCCCTAAAAGTGTTAATCTCAGGTTGTTCAGTATGGTTTCCCACAGTTTTTTTAAACTTTTCAGACTAGTTTCAGCCTATATCTTTGTTAAGAAATGGCTGGTTTAACGGTGAATTGGATCAAGGTACTTGGTACTACCTCCATCAAGTTAGATGGAAAGAATTATCTAAGAAAGCTTTTGAGACCTTGAGGGCTCATCGAAAAATCAGTCATATTACCCATGATCCACCGGATATCGAGGATCTCGCCTATGAGGATTGGCTAGCCAATGATTGTGGCGTGATATCATGGCTTGTCAATAGCATGAAGGAGCGGATTGCTCGCAGTGTTATGATGTTGACACAAGCTAAGAAACTGTGTATCACACTACATGCTACATATGACAACGAAAATAATATTGCTTAAATCTGTGAGATTTATAAGCAATTATGCACGCATCGTTTGGGAGAGAAAACTATTGAAGAATTTTATAGTACACTTCGAGCGCTTCTTGATTAGCTGGAACTATATCAACCATCTATGGCTGATATTTCTAAGATAAAATAGTATCATGACGAACTTGTAGTAGCAATATTTATGACATGCCTTAATTCAGATCTGAGGACAGATCCTAGGTGCATATTTCCACAACTACGCCTTCTCCTGTGGCTGAGTCATCTCCACTTGTGTCTTCTAGTCGAGGTCGCGGTGGTAGGAACAGCCATGGCAGGTGTGCTCAGGCTAGTGGACATGATAGTAGACGATGTGACCATTACAGACGTGACAACCATACTTCTGACAAATGCTAGAATAAGTATGGTCGACCACCACTTGCACAGCTCGCCTCAACTGCTGAGACTGAGATATCAAATCAAATGGCACCATCCATAATGACTATTTCACAAGCAAAGTATAACAAATTCCTCCAGACTCAGACTTCCCAATGCTACGACGTAAGGTACTTGTGCCATGTCAGTTACTAACAATGATTCTTGGATTATAAACTCTGACGCCTCCACCGACATGACAAGTACAAAGAGTCTATTCTATCGTCTTTCCCAACTCTCTGATATACGATCTTTCGCCATTACTAATGGTCGTACTTGTCCCATTTTAGGTGAAAGAGTTATTCAAACTTCGACCTAAATTCCTCTTGACAATGTTTTGTATGTACTTGAGTTTCCGATCAATTTACTTTCTATCAGTGCCATCACAAAACAGCTGCTTTTCTATGTAACCTTCTTTCCTTTTCATTCTACATTTCAGAATCTACGGACGAAAAGGAGGATTGATTTAGACAATGAATGTGGAAAAGGAGGATTGATTTAGACAATGAATGTGGAAAAGGAGTGTACATGTTGGCGAGAGATGAGATACCTCACGGACTTGCAGTTGTTGCCTCCACTTCAAAGTTGTCATTTTTGTGACATTATCGTCTTAATCATCCATCTCTTCATAAGCTTCAACAAGCTTTCTCATGGATATCAATTGAATCCTTTTACTGTGAGTCGTGTCCGTTGAGTAAGCATCATCGTACTACCTACAGACATCAATCTTTGTCTCGTAGTAAAAGTGTTTTCGATTTAGTTCATTGTAATGTTCGGAGTCCAACACGAGTTTCTTCAATTTTAGGGTATCGATATTATATTGTATATTATATTGTCTTCCTGGATGATTTCTCTAGAGTATCTTGGGTTTATTTGTTGAAGGGCAAGGTCCATGTTCTTAATGTTGTCAAACAATTTTGTAATGAAATAAAAGCTCAATTTTCTATTACAACCAAAGTGATTCGAATTGACAATGCCTTAGAATTTGTGCAAAATGACTTGTAAGTTTTCTTTGCATCTTTGGAAATTGTTCATCAAACCACATATGCACATACCTCACAACAAAACGGTATTACGGAACGAAAACATCGACATCTTCTTGATGTCATTTGTACCCTTATGTTTTCAGATGAACGTTCCAAAATACATGTGGTCAAATGCGATTCTCACAACTACATATCTTGTCAATCGTATGCCTTCTACTCCTTTAGAAGGTGAGATTCCTCTTAGACGGCTTGATCATAATAAGGAGTTGTTTCACTTACTACCCAAAGTTTTTGAGTGTATTGCCTATGTACAAAATCTTACCCTTGGACTCGATAAGTTTAATCCCAGATCCATAAAATGTGTCTTTGTTGCGTACTCTTGCACACAAAAAGGGTATAAATGTTATCATCCTCCTACACATCACTATATTGTGTCTACTAATGTCACGTTTTTTGAGTCAAAATCCCATTTTGAGCCTACTAAATCACAAGTTGACGTTGTTCCACTACCTACATCAGTCTATGAGGCCCCAATTGGAACGTCCATTGTAGGCTTATCATCATCAATAGCAGCTACCTCCACAACCACAGCCTGCTCCAACTTCAACTCCTATGCCTGCAAATCCATCCTCTACAAATTCCAACATTGATATGCCTATAGCCCTTCGTAAAGGTAAACGCCACCCAACAGCACATCATATTTCATCCTTCGTTTCGTATGATTACCTTAATCCCAGCTTTCATCAGTTTGCTCTTTCCATCACTACAGAGTTTATACCAAGAAATCATCTTGAACAATGCAAGTTCCACACTGGAACGCTGCCATGAATGAAGAAATACTGACACTGGTACCACGTGGTACATGAGAGCTAGGCCCATCTTTCAGGAGCCAATGTTGCAAGTTGCAAGTGGATATTCACTGTGAAATATAAGCCTGATGGTTCGACGAATCGATATAAAGCAAGACTAGTTGCTCGTGGCTTCACTCAGGTTTATGATGTGGATTATGCTGAGACATTCTCTCCAGTTACCAGACTTAATTCCATACATGTTCTCTTATCGCTTGCAATTAATCAATCTTGACAGTTATGCCAACTTAATGTGAAACATGCGTTTCTGTATGGCGACTTAGATGAACAGGTCTACATGGAATAACCACCAGAATATGTTGCTCAAGAGAAGAAGTAGATCTGTTGTCTCAAAAAAGTGATTTATGGACTGAAACAAAGCCCTCGTACATAGTTCCATAAGTTTAGTGAAGTGGTCAAGGGAAATGATTTTGTCAGATGCTCTTTGGATCACTCTGTGTTTATCAAAAAATCAACTAAATGATATGTTTATCTGACAGTCTATGTGGATGATATACTACTGACAAGTAGTGACATAACTAGTATTACTTAAGTAAAACAATATCTTGCACAACACTTTGTCACAAAAGACATGGAAAAACTAGGAGTGGCAACGGGTCGGATCTGAGTCGGGTCTACCTATACCTAAACCCAGACCCATCTTATTTCATGGGTCCGAGTCTGGATCTGGGTTCTAAAATTAAGACCCAGACCCATGAAGATAATGGGTCTAGGTCTGCATCTTGGGTCTAATGGGACTTCCAACTTATTTTCATTTTTTTGAAGAAAGTAGATTTTAAATTAAACTTAAAACATTGTAAATAAATGTACTAAATAATTCTCTATCAATACACATATATCATGAATAAAATACAACCATAAATAAATTATAACATTAAACAATATCATGAATCATTGATAGTTGAACAACACATAAATAAATATATTCAACTTCAACAAACCAACTTTGTCGATGTCCATACAACAATTCTCTGTCAATGTGCATACACCACATAAATTTTAAACTTTAAAGAGAATGAGATTTAAGAGTAGAATAATATATATTATATATATAGTATAAATATTATAAATTAATCTTTATATTTAACTTATAATATATTATATAATGAACGGGTCTAACGGGTCTGAGTTCATGGGTCTCATTTTCAAGACCTAGACCCATACTTTATGGGTCTAAGTCCACGCGTCCTGTCCAGACTCGACCCATTTCCAGTCCTAGGAAAAGCCCAAGTACTTCCTGAGAATTGAATTTACATATCCCACGGACAGTTTAATACCCTCACAAAGGAAGTATGTACTTGACATGCTATAGGAGACAAACTCTTAGGATGTAAACCTAAAGGTTCACCTATAGATCAGAGTCCACCATTCTAAGATGAGGCCTCTAATTCATTTCCCGATGTTTGTAGATATAGAAAGTTGATAGGAAAGTTGATCTACCTAACAGTTACTCACCTTGATATAGCCTATGTAGTCATCATGCATGAGCCGAAACAAGTACATTGGAAAGGTACCCTTCGTGTTCTGGTATATAAGAAGAGTAATCTTGACCGTACATTGATTTTTACGAAAAATGATCACTTACAAGTCGAAGCATGTTAAGATTCCAACTATGCAGATAATAAAATGGACAAGAAGTCAATATTTAGATATTGTACTTATGTTGGTGGAAACCTTGTCACTTGGAGAAGTAAAAAGTAGAACGTTATTTCCAGATCAAGTGCGAAAACAAAATATAGATCCATGATACAAATAACTTGTGAAATGACTTAACTTAAGTCTTTGTTGACAGAATTTGAATTTGTGATATAAATTCCTATGTCTATGTATTGTGATAATAAAACTGCCACACATATTGTCGACAATCTAAGCTTTCATGAGCGTACAAAATACATAGAAGTAGATTACCAATATATTAAAGATTTAATACAGTTTAGTGTTATCTCTACGTTGTATACACAGTCCTTTGAGCAATTAATTGACATTTTTACCAAAGAGCTTCGCACAAGCATGTTTCAGACAATTCACGACAAACTAGACATGTTTGATACATATGTTCTAGCTTGAAAGGAAGTGTGAGTTATGTTATAATCGAGTATACGAATATCCATGTAAGGAATCAATTCCTATATGTGTGTAACATACTCTATTCTAATGAATCATTCTCCTTTAACCTCTCAACAACCCCTATAAATAAATTTAAACATAGGAAATGAATCATGAATGGAGAGACATTTTAGTCCAATTCATGGTCACCTTGTCCAAGCTTCAATATTGCAGCAGTTATAAAAACACTTAAGATCTTTTTGAGGACTCCTTGATTAAAGATGTCACTTGGTGAGCCACCATTCCATGCGATAATAATCATTGCCTTTGACAACAACAAGAAACTGTGAGGATTAATACAAGTTTCAAAACAAATGCTAGCCAGTAGCACAAGACTATTTACCTGCAAACATAAAATAAAGAAACTCCACATGCGGTCAAAGCTTCTAAAAATATGCCAAAAAGACCTTATCTCCACAAAATTTATCTTCCCAATCCATCTGCTATTAAATGCCTGTTTGCTCTCCTGGAATACCAATCAATATTTTAAATTTCTATAAAAAAAACAAAAACAGATGCAGGAAGAAAAGCTTCTATAGTTGACCATGAGTTTTTTTAATCATTAAATTATGAATACAAGTTTGGAGATGTGGTAGAGCCATGGAGAAGATGTTTTTGGCAAATGATATGAAGTGTAGAAGAAGAAGGCAACCAAAGATCCACAAACCAACATCTTTATTCATTCGTAACCAAATCTATTTCAGTTTTGGTCTAACAATTCTCATAAATAGACCAAGAGACCATTACACAGGGAACTTTTATCTACAAAGAAAAACTTATATGCTTAGTATCAAAAAGAATTAAATGAATACATAGAATAAGCACGCTACAAATTAAGTCATGAAGCTAGAACTTCATATTGTTTGTTGTCAGTACCAAGTAACAAGTTTATCAAAACCGGTTCAGTTGGTTCAACCAGTTAAATCAGCAGCCAGAAAATTCATCAAATTTCGTGCCTGATCGATTGATAGAATGAAACCCTTCATCATCCGTTTGTGCACTAAACCCACAAAAAATCCAGGGCCTTTATTGCTCTAAAACCAAAGGAGGAGAATGTGGAAGAAGAACGAAGAAAAGAGGTAGAAATTGTTTCACTTATTTCCCATGCTGTGGCCCTCATTTCCTTTATGTCCTCATCCCTATTTGCAGATGAAGAAGAATGGAGGACAGAGAACATCTGTCCACAAGAGGTACACCTCCTTTGTATTTTCTTCCCATTTTCTCCTTAATCCTGTCTCCACAACCACCATTTTTCCTATCCACTCTTTTCATGTCATGCACCTATTCTATAGGATTTTGTTATTATATAGTTGACTTTGTTAATTTAATCTCTTATTCACCGTCCACACTCAATTTCATGGGATCCCTAGGTTTCTTTTGTTCAATTTAGTCTTCTAACTGTTCCTGGTAATAGTGAAGCCATGATTTGGAGGAAGAAGAAACCATGATTAGCTGGGGTTGTTAACATGACATGTGTTGTAGAGCTGAAGCCATGGTGAGTGGTGTGTAACGCACGCTGGAGGAATTTTACAATAGATATGCTTCGGATGGATTCCTGCAGGATTTGAAAGATTTTATTAGGTGTATTGTTCTACTGAATGATTAAAAGTAAGATAAACTTCCGTCAGAAAAAAGTCTGTCATGACACACTAAATACAATAACACTCTCCCTCAAACTGGAGCAAATATATCTAACATACTCAGCTTGTTACATGATCCCAATGACTTCAACACTAAATCTCTTTGTGAAAATATTCACTAACTACACGAAAGATTAAGTGTAAGGAGTATAAATACGACCAGATAACACCAAATCTCTAATGTAATGACAATCCACCTCTCTATGTTTGGTTCTCTCATCAAAGAGATTGTTAACAATGAATATTATTGCTTGGTTATCATAATGCATTGCCTTAGGAAGATCAACATGAATATTGTTAGGAGTTAAATTATGTTAGGAGGTTATATGATCTATATAGCATTAGAAAAATTGGATATCCCTTTATCCAACCAAATAAATAGGTAATATGTAATCACGGATAATGAATTCCTTTTTTCCTTTTCTCTCAATTTCACATGGTACCAGAGCTTAAGACAAAACCATAAGGTTTCTCGACCGCCACCCTCTTCGACGAACTTTTTCGACGTCAACCAGCATCTCCAACCACCTCGCCGGCCTCATCCTCCCCAAAGCCCTCCCTACCACCGTCAGGCCAGTCAGTTACTGTCACCAGGCCACCCAGGCTAGTCCGCTGCCGCCGTCAGGCCAATTCATCACTGCCACCAGACCTATCAGGCCGTTCCATCGACGCCATCAAGCCTACCAAGCTTCCTTTTCGACGTCGTCCGACCCTCTAGTCCTTTCCTCCATCACTTTAGGGCCATCAAGCCCTTCCGCTACTGGTGCCCGCCACTACAGTCATCGACGACCCCTCCTATAACCCGAGATAGTCTGACGATCCTTTTAGGGCCACTCTACCACATACGATCACGTCGGTGGTATCTATTTCTATGTAATCCAAGTAATGGACTATAAATACGCCTTACTACTTGTAAACACCCCATATGCTTGCAGTGGGACTTTAAACTAAAAAACTAATCAAATTTAAAATTAAAAAACCAAACTCAAAACCCTTAAATTATCTTTAAAACCCAAATCCAAACCCTAAACTCTACGTTATACCCTAATTCAAACCCTAAACCTTAGGTTAAATCCTAAACCAAACTCAAAACCCTAATCCAAACCATAAACCCTATAAATCCTAAACCAAATTCAAAACCCTAATCTAAACCCTAAACCCTAGGTTAAATCCTAGATTAAACCCTAAACCAAATTCAAAACCCTAATCCAAACCCTAAATCCTAAGTTAAACCCTAATCCAAATCACAAACCCTTAAAAACCCAAAATCCTAGGTCAAACCCTAAGTCAAACCCCAGACCATAAGTCAAGCCCCAAACCCTAATGTCAAACCCTAACAACCTAACTAGCTTCCACTCCCTCATAAGTACTCTAACAAACTCATGTAACAAAATAAACTCTCTAACTAACTCCCACTCCAACATAACAATCTCTAGCCACCTATAACAACCTCTAACAACTTAAACAAACTCTAACAACTTCCCACTTAATCTAACAACTCTAACAACATCCCACCTAATCCAACAACCTCTAACTAATCACGACAACCCATAACCACTATGGCAAGCCTATAAATAACCCTCATTTGCAAATGAGAAAGAATTATTAAAAAATTTGAGAGGAAAGTCCCAAAGTTTTTTCTTCCCAACCAAAGCAACCAGAGAGATCCAGGAGTAGAGAGGAGGCTCGAGGGGAAGGAAAATAAGAGTTTCCAGCCATCTCCGACGACCTCTGATGAGCTCTGACGGCCAACTCCACTGTCAGACCAAGTATACCCTCTACTGAC
Organism: Posidonia australis; assembly: GCA_024699735.1. Classification (NCBI taxonomy): domain Eukaryota; kingdom Viridiplantae; phylum Streptophyta; class Magnoliopsida; order Alismatales; family Posidoniaceae; genus Posidonia; species Posidonia australis. Next base: position 31,482 of record JAMKQA010011191.1, read on the forward strand.
CTCAATTTACTTCAAAAATGATTTCCTAGGTCTCCCTCTACCTTCCCCTGTTGATTCCAATAGAGCCAGAGGCTTTCCTTAGCTGGAATCAGAGTTTCAGGCCTCACCGTAGTCATTTTCTTGCGACCTAAGTGGGGACACGAATCCAGTAATTGATTCATGCAACAGCCAGCTCGATCCTCCCTCCCTGAGGTCCCTCTTGCTTCTCTGATCCCTAGTGCGCTGTTTCGTTGCTTCCCTGAGCATCCAGGAGCAGATCGCCGGAGTCGTGTGACATTGTCGTCGTCGGAGAACACGACTGGTAACGACGATGGACCACGCGCTTACAGCCCCATTGTGCCTCTCCGAGCCTCCAAGAACGTTCCACGGCACACCCCCAACATCCCAGAGACTTCAAAGCCAAGCCTCGCGCCTTGAATCACTCCCACAGTCAAGCCCGCCGAAGTTAGATCGGGTCGACGGCGAGCGAGGTCCGGGGAACGAAGCACGATGTTATTCATGCTTCTGGAAGAGGAGAAATGTTCCACTCGACGCCTTCAACCTTCCAGCAACCTTGAACCGCCACACTAGAGCCTCTAGAGCCACCTTCTTCCTCGACGTCATCGCCAGAGTCGCGTCGACGACGAGGGAGGTGGGAGGCCAACTCCAGTCGTCGAGGCCAAGATCCAAACCGTTGGATCTTCTCCCCTCTTTCTCCTCTTGCTCTCAATGGAGCCTTCAGGCATCAAGATGCCCCAGAAAGGCATCCCCGGCGGTCATCGACGGCGAAGTTCCGTCACTGGCGACCGTCGATTCTTTTTCTTTTAAAAAAATTAAAAAACAAGTTTTCTTTGAATAAACTTCTATTTTTTTCTTTTCTTTCCATTTAGGTCCTTATTTTCCTACAAATAGGTCTTTTTCTTACTTTTAGGTCCCTAAATATATTTTAAAATCATTTCAATAATATTTGTCTTGAAATATTGTAGAGGAACCCCTATAAATTCATGAAAATGTTTTCCAGACTTAAAAATTTGACAAAAAACCGTGATTTACTTTTCTTACATTTTAAATCCAACATTTTTGCATTTAAAATCCTGAGCATTGTTAAAATTGGTCTGAATGCATGTTTCCCTGTCAAAATTGCAAATTAAACCCTGAGAATTCAAATATTTACTCAAATGTGACCTGAATTGCATTTTAACCCTTGAATTTTACTAATTTCTCACTGAATGCACGTTTTATAGGGTAATTTCGCATGTCAATCCTTGAAACTTTCTATTTTCAAACATAAACCCTTTTTCTTACATATTTAACCTTGAATTTTTTTAGAATTGCATTAAATACATGTTTTAATGGCAAAATCGCATATTGACCCCAAAGAATCTTTAATTTGACCAAAAATGCACAGATTTGCATATTTGACCCCAGATTTCTTCAAAATTACACAAAATGAGATTTCCTATGTATTTTTAATGATTTTGCCTCAAAATTTCAATTGTCATTCATAATTTGCAAATTCTACACAAAAGCCCTTGGAATTTACATTTTTACACTCTTACATGCATTTTGCACATTTTGTTGTACTTTTTCATACATATTTTCTTGTGCCTTCTTCTTTACATCGTGCATGCATTTCTAACTCATTTCAAGCATGATTTTCCCATCGTTTCCTAGATTTCTTCCGACTTTTGTGATTTTCATTTGATTTAACTTTACATCGCCCGAAGGCGTACATTAACTGACTTAACAATACCGACATTGTCCCGAATGAGGATTATTTTCCCCAATTTGATTTTCTCGAGTTTATTCAAATTTCCGCAGATTTACGAGATGTTTTCCAAGAATTCTCGATTTTCACGATTTTCCTCATCGCCCACGGGCGTACAGTAAAACGACATTCTCAATACCTACATTTGTCCCTCGGATTATCTTTTTTCCTTTTATTCACTTCTTCTCTTTGATTTGACATGTTTTTGCCATCACTTTAAGCATGTGCATTCAAAATAGGCAAACATACACACAATAGATCATTTAACATACACACAATAGACCATTTAACTAGAAAGACCAAGTTCTTCGAACGCATGGGGGTACCTAACCCCTTTCCCATGTGTAACAAGAATCCTTACCCTTTCTCTGGCCCGCATTGATTTGTGCACTACATCCATTAGGCACGAAGCATGCATGTTTTCTGCATCTTGATTTCTTCTTGGTTTTCCTTCGTATTTGGTTTTCTTCATCTTTCCATTAAAAGACTAGGTAGCGACTCCTTTCCTTGTCCTTTTCCTATCTTTCCTTGGAGTTTCTGAGTTAGTCTTCTTCTCCGGATTCACCATCTTTGACCGTATCAAGACTCCTCGTGAACTTCCACGCACCGTAGGAGAGTCGTGCATGGTTCCACCGGCATGGTCACACCGGCATGGTCACACTACTACTACTACTAAGGATGATTTTGTATTATCCACCAAATATACTACCTCTCGTAGGTTCTTGAACTCCTATACCATCTAATTGGGGGTATTTCTTCACAGTTGTGAACCTAAATAGCACTATTCAAATCTGATTTCTTCAAAATCAACGTGACTTCAAGGGAATGTCTTCTTAAAAATCTCAATGGAACATCTCAGAAACTAGATGAAAAGAACTACCTACTGTGGGTTACAAAGCTTTGAAGCATTTCTAACTACACATCACAATATCAAACATTTAACTAAACCTCCTCCTGATGTCAAAGACAGTACTTACGAAGACTGGTATGTTGATGACTCTACTATCGTCTCTTAGATGACGAATTGTATGGAACCAAATGTTACTCATGGTGTGATTTTTTGAAACCTGTAAAGAAAATCTAGGACACCTTAAAGCAGATATATGAATATGCAAAGAATATTTCTCGTGTTTTTGAGATATATGAATAGATCTTCTCACTACGGATGGGAAACAACTCTATACAAGACTACTTTGCTTCACTAAGGGCTCTTCTGAATGAACTTGACATTTATCTGATATTACCACTATACGTCAATATAAAGAAGAACTAATTGTTGCAACCTATCTTTCTAGTTTCACCTCTGAGCTCTCTTCTTATATTCTGATCAGATCCTTAGTGTAGAATTTACTCCCAACCTGGAGACTATCTTCTCTCGCATTCTCCTATTTCTACTAACACATCCACTACTTCGTCCAATCATTCTACTATGACTGCTACTCGAAGTCGTGGTCGCAACTTTAGTCGTAATTCTAATCGAGGTGGAAGTCGTAGACATATAGATGGCAAAGGTCATGCACCATGCGAACACTACGATCGTACAAATCATCGATAAAATCGTTGTTAGGAAAAATTTAGAAAACCAGATTGGACACAGGTTTCCACCGAGACACAGACTACTATACCCACAGTTACTTCTGCTACCAGTATGCCTTCAATGACCCTTTCACAGGGCAAGTACATTCACAAGTTACTACTTTTACCTTAGATACCTCTTGTTTGTTAGCCTCGAAGAATAGTTCTTAGATTATTGACTCAGGAACATCCTCTCACATGACTGGTAACCTTAACCTTTACTCTCGTATATCCCAATTACCTGACATTACATCTGTTTCTATTGCTAATGGTAAGACTTGTTGTGTTTCTAGACAAAACACTATTCGTGTCACGTGTCAGTTAATATTAAACAAAACCCTCTATGTTTCAAAATTTTCAATTAATCTTTTATCTATTAGCACTATTATCAAACAACTTCACTATTTTGTAACTTTTTCCCTTTTTACTGTACCTTTAAGGATCTACAGATGAAGAAAAGGATTGGTTTAAGACGTAAGCGTGGTAAGGAATTTACTTACTAGTCAAAGATGACATACCTCAAGGACTTACGTCATTGACTTCCACAGTAGAACCCTCTCTCATTTAGCATCATTACTTGGGTCATCTATCTCCTAAAAAGTTGCAGTAGATGCTTCCTTGGATTTATGTTTCTTCTTTTCATTGTAAGTCTTGTGAGTTAAGTAAACACTATCGTGCTACCTTTCAGAGTTTTCATCTAGTTCTTAGTCAAAGTCTTTTTTGAGTTGATTCATTGTGATGTATGGGGTTCGACCAGAACACCATCTGTGTCTGATTATAGATATTATATTACGTTTATTGATGATTTCTCTAGAGTCTCGCGGATTTATTTGTTAAAAGATAGAATCAGTACTATTGATATTGTTAAGAAATTTGTTGCTGAACTAAAAAATCAATATTCTATTTGCTTAAAAAAATTTCGCACGAACAATGCTTTGGAATTCACTCAAATGAACCTTCGAAGTTATTGTGATTCTCTAAATGTTGTTCATCAAACTTCTTGCTCACACACATCTCAACAGAATGGAGTTGCTAAACGTAAACATCGACATATTCTTGATGTGATGCACTCCATTATAATTGAGATGCATGTTCCCAAATATCTGTGATCAGATACAATAGTCACAGCCTCACATCTCATCAACCATATGCCTTCTACCGCACTTGAGGGGGGGATTCCTATGCTACGATTGCATCCTGATAGAGATCTCTTTACCCGTACTCCAAGGGTATTTGATTGTGTTGCCTTTGTCCAAGATTTAACTTTAAATATGGACAAACTGACTCTATGCTCTATTCACTGTGTTTTTCTTGGATACTCTCATACTCAACGAGAATATCGATGCTTCATCCCTACCACCAGAAAATACATCGTGTCGACAAATGTTACATTCTTTGAGAGTTAGTCCTTTGACAATGTTGATTCACCTATAAAGAGTATTCCTTTACCAATGCCTGTAGAGTCTTGTGATACTGATGGTACTAACATCACTATTATGAAAGACAAGGCGTCCTGTCCTTTATAGGTATATCATCGACGACAATGCCCCTCTACAGTCATTACTTCTTTACCTTCTACAGATCTACCACCCACAGATCTTGACTAACCAATTATCATTCGGAAAGATACACGTGCTTTCACTATCCATCCTATTTCATATTTTGCTAGCTATGATAGACTTCACCCTGCCTACTGTACCTTTGCCTTGTTCATTGCTTCTTAGTCACTTCCTAGGAACTACAAAAAGGCTAAATTATTATCACAATGGAAAACAACTACGGATGAGGAGATGCAAGCCTTAGTGCCTCAAGGCACTTGGGACTTAGTCCTTAAACCAACAGATACAAATGTGGTTACATGTAGGTGAGTGTTTACTATCAACTATAAGTCTAATGGTGAGATTGACAAATACAAAGCACACCTAGTAGCACGTGGATTTATACAAGAGTATGGCGCAGACTATGTTGAAACGTTTTCTCCAGTGACGAGGTTGAATTCCATAAGGGTCATTCTATCTATTGCAGTAAACCAATCGTTGAAGCTCAACCAGTTAAATGTGAAGAATGCTTTCCCCTTGAGCAACCTTTCCCTGATCCTCTCCCTTAAAATACATAGATGTCTTTTCCATGTCTTCTTCTACTATTTTGATCTCGTTATATCTTGAGAAGACAGCCATGAACGACAGCATTTTCTACCCTGTAGTGCTGTCGACTAGGACTTCGATATAAAGTAGGATCGTTGACATCAAAGGATAGAATGTACTCTAACTTCTACCCCTAATGGTGCCTCATGACACTCACATTGATTCTGTTATTCTTATAGTTGCGTTGTGTGACCTCAGCTTCGATGACTTTCAAACCTACTAATGGCTTCTTCAATCGTATTTTGCTGTTTTTTCTAAATTTTATGATTTTTTTTTTATTTTCCTTGGTATTTACAGATGATAAGGCAATTTGCTGACTGTCTTGTTGTTGACTGATAGAATTGCTGCCACATGGGCTTCTACCTGAACCTAGTTTAGTGATTTTTTTATACTCACCTTTAAGGTAAGGCTTCGGTTGGACATACCACCTTGACTCACCTATTACTGGTTGCTGATTGATTAGCACTTCGGGCTTAGTCGATGCTAGCTTTGATTCCTCTATGACCATGATAGGTAACTGGTCTTACTGTTGTTGATAGGATATTGGCTTGTACTCTGCGATTACGACCTTTCCCTACTTAATCCTGTGGTGCTCTACTGCATCTTCGACCAATACTACCAGTTGCTCTTGGAATAAAATTTCTAAGTTGTTGAGCATGCTGTCTACTTAGGCCTTTATAACACCTCCCTCCTCATCTGAAGTGAAGTCAACATAGTAGGCACTAATTGCCTCTTGGCCTTCAAGCTTGGAAGTTTCTACACCTTGAACGACACCTCGTGCCAGCAACTGTATTGTGAGCTGTGGGGTTTACTCTGACAAGGTTGCTAACTGAACTGGAGGGATTGTAGGTAAGGCTACTGAATTAATTGCCTAGGCCAATGGCTGGGTGACTGTGCCCACTGGTGCATCTACTGACGAAGCTGGTGGATTTGCTGATAGTGCTGTAGGGACTGATGACAAGGCTAGAGTCATTGAGGTGAATGAAGCGTTGGTGGAACCATTGGTACCGCTGGTAGAACTACTAGTGAAGCGAATGGAACCACTGGAGTAACTAAAGTGGCTGGCAGAGCCACTAGTGAAACTGACAGAATTGATGGAACTACTGAATCTGGCAGCTAACTTGCTTGTGCCCTTGGTGGCACTATTGGTGAAACCAAGACTGCTGTAACTGCTGGTGGAAACACTGACAATGCTACAAGTGGAACAGAAGCTGTTAGATCAACTATGGGACTGCCGAAGAGATTGTCATAGAAACTACGGGTGGCAACACTAACTGCACTGACTGTGATGATGCGGGGTAGCTTTGGACATCTCTACCAATCGATTCTATGGCCTCTTCCCCAGGTTACTCTTCTTTCGAATAATAATCTTCAATGTAGACCCAATCTTCTGCTTGTGATGGCACCTTCTAAGACTGTACCATTTCTACGACAACCAAGTTCTTGTTTGGATCTAGGACACCTACACTGATAAAGATAGTCAAATCCCGAGGGATGATCATCTGCTTGTGCTTCTACGAGTACTGGTATCCATCTTTCTATGGTTGCCATTCGTAACCAAGGACATTGTATTCTCTTCTTTCCTCGACGATGATAGGCTCGACGATTCCCTAGTCGTAGTGTACGAGAGGTGTTTCTTTCACATATCCCCATCTACAACACAAGTTTACAACCATCGCAAAGGAATTGCAGTGGACAGTCAAGTGGTTGGCATGCTTAATAGTTGAGATATAGTTAACTCGCTCAAAATAACTAACACGATACATGACATCTTAAGACTTTGAATTGAAATGGACAGTCTACAGTGAAACAGAAGATACCACCTCAACCTCCTCCTTATCAATATGTTCTTCCAAGTTGTCACTCCAGTAGAAATTGATCATGTGGTGGAGGATTGAGGGGATCATTTCACGCTTGTGCAACCAAGGACACTCAAGTAGGAGATTGAAAGAAGGCACCAAATCAACAACATAAAATTCCACTTTGAATGCAGCTAACCCGATAATGAGGAGAATAACCAGAATCCCCAAAGCATCATGGTACATGTTGTCGAACGCTGTAATTCCCTTGGTGGCTGGTGTAATATGCTTTGCTTTGAATCTGATTTTTCTTGTTACACGCAAGGGACAGATGTTTAATCATGCTCCGTTGTCAACCAACGCTAAGGAAATACTTAAGCTTTAGTACTGCACTGTGATAAACAGGAGTATCAAGGAAAGCAATCTATTACCTCAAGTAGAACCCATGTGGTTCGAAAAATTCAGCAATATCACTATAAATTGTGGTTTTCAATGATGTATTGTCGAACACTCTATTTTCAACAAATACATAGAGAGTGGGTATGTGATTCTTGTAGTGTATGTGGATAATATTTTAATCCCTGGTAGTGATACTATAGGCATTCAAAGGATAAAAAGTTACTTACAGACGTACTTTATCACTAAAGACATAAGCAGACCCAAGTAATTCTTGTGAATCGAGTTTACTTATGCCATGGATAGATTGACGTTGTCTTAAAAGAAATATGCCTATGATGCAAACCAGAGAGAACTCCATTTAATCAAAGTCTAGATCTTTAAGATAGCTCGTCATCTCCATTAAAGGACACAGGTAAATACAAGTGACTGATTAGGAAACTTATCTATCAAACTGTTACATATCCAGACATTGCATATATTGTTGAAGTGCTCAGTCAGTATATGCAAGAGTCATGAACAGTACCCTAGTTGGGAACCTTGCAAGTATTATCTTATATTAAGAAAGCTCTCGGCCAAGGACTAGATTATAGAAAAAGTAATCATCTACATGTTGAGGCGTATTTAGATTCTGATTATACAAGAGATAAGAGAGATCAAAAGTCTACTTCTAGATACTACACATATTGTTAGAAGTTAGGTTAATGGATCCTGTTGTATAGGTTAATGGATCCTGTTGTAAATGGATCCTGTCAAGATCCATTTACTTATTATGCATTGTATTTAAACCCCTCTACTCTAATGCAAAACCTAATCTACTTCTTTCCCTAATCTCTAATTCAACTTGGTATCGAAGCAAGGTTCCTGCACGTCCCGCGCCGTCCCGCACCGTCCCGCGTCCCTGCACGTCCCGCAGGTTTCGCTGGCTTCCACGTCCGTGGCTTCCGCACGTCTGCGAGCCCCCGTCCCGTGCCGTCCCGCGTCCCTACACGTCCCGCAGGTTTCGCTGGCTTCCGCGTCCATGGCTTCCGCACGTCTACGAGCCCCGTGATCTCCATTCCTCTTCCGCGTCCCTGCCGTCCCGCCGTCCCGTGATCTCCACTCCGCAGATGACACAGCCCCTCGCCATTGCTGCTGCAGTTGGAGAAGAGAGGAAGACGTGGACCCGTGGCTGTTGAAGGAGGTGGGACGGACTGTGATGTGGCATCCCGTTTCTGCCTACGTGGGTGTGTGATGGTTTCTGTTCCTAGTAGGAACTCTGATTGTTTCCATGCTTTCTAGTCTGCATCTCTGGTGAGTAACTGTAAAGTTTGTTTTTGGTGGATA
>JAMKQA010011192.1:0-27635 GCA_024699735.1 Posidonia australis
TTATATGCAAAACATGATAAAAGATGACAACTTGCAAGCTTATGCTAGATATAAAAACAAAGATAGCATGGAGATTATTTAGCATGAGGAGCTAGCAAACATGTTTAATACAAGATTTCATGAATAATGGAGTAAAACATCATATATCATGGTTTTTAAGCATATTCTATCACATTTCTAGGATTACACTCAAAGGAAAAGGAGGAGGTAGAAAGCCTACCTCTTATGATGTTTCCATCTTGAAATATAAGAAATGAAAAGATCCTTGTTTCTTCGGAAGGACCAAGGGTGCTTTAGGATGCAAGGAAGAGCTCCAAAACACAAGTATAGATTGCCGGGTGGAAGGAGGAATTCGTGCAAAAAGCTTGCTCAGTGCAGATCTGTTTCTCAGATTTCAGCATAGGAATTCTCTCCCAAGAAAATTGTTCTTCAAATGGTTGCTATGGAGGTCCTTTTATAGGGATCTATGGATGGGTAACTCATGAGAAATGAAGGGACTTGCAAACGAATAGCCTCGAATATTCGTTGGCACATTCGTTTCCAAGGGTAACAGCCCGGAAGATGGAAGGTCTGCAGCCGCAGCCTGGAAAAGGCTGGGCGCTTGCTTGGTGAGCCAGTGATGTGCGCCTGGATGGTGCACCTACAAGGTGCGCCTATGAGGTGCGCCTGGTTGGTGTGCCAACTCAGCTCACAGAATTCTCTGATTGGGGCTCTGACTTGCTAATAGGTTTGGGGCTCTGGCTTGCTAATAGGTTTGGGGCTTGGTTTAAGGGTTGATCACATCCAAAGCAACATAAGGATACTCATCTCTGGGTTACCTCAAAATCGGGGTGTCTACAGCATATTACACTGCCTAAATTGCTCTGCATGTGCCAACACTATGCCGCTACATGCCCCTTCTTGCCACAGACATGGCATGGTCCCACCTGTAGGCCGCTGCTGGACCCTACGTGGCTGAAACCAATACTCACTTCTCTTCCAGATGTAGGTCGTTACTTCTGCTTCTTCCTAGAGCTTCTAGAACACCCAGAACTTGGTGCTCCAGTCACTGACAGTCGAGAAATGGAGGGTGGAGAGACAGAAGGTCGAGAAACAGACTTTCTCTCCGTTTCCTTCTTAGGATACTCCTTTTGAAACAGCCTACTATCATCCTCATAGCGGCTTGCAAGCTCAACAGAATCCCCTAAGGTCTGGCATCAAAAGCCAAAACTCTGGATCTCAGCACAGGGTTCAGCCCTTCCATGAACCTCTTGGCTCTGTTCTTCTCAGAAACCACAGCCTAAGAGAACTACTCTAGCCGAAGGAACGACGACTCATACTCAGCTACAGTCTGGCTTCCCTACTTCAGGTTCTTGAATTCTCTTTTCAGCTTATCCCTCTCATGCTCAGGGAAAAACCTTTTATACAATACCTCTCGGAATTCTTCCCAAGAGATCATCAGTAGGTCTGCATTCAAAAATTTGGTGTGGTGCACAGTCCTCCACCATTGATCCGCAGCACCCTTGAGCTAAAATGCCGCGATCTGGATCCACTTCTCCGCTAGACACTCGATCCCCTCTAGGATCTTCTCCACCTCCAGGAACCATGCCTCACACTCCTTTGGTGTGCCGCGCCCATCAAAATTCAGCGCACCAAGCTGGCAGAACTGCTTGATCCATGAGTCTCCCTTCGCCTCATCTCGGATGCTATTGCCGAAGGACTGGGCGAAACCCCCCATCATCTTGCCAAACTCTCGTCTTATACCCCTCCATTCACTACCCTCTCCTGTCTCAGAGTCAGGTACAGGGGCCTTGCCACGGCTGCGACCTTGGTGAGACATCTTCCAGCCAGCACAACAAAGCACAATAACAAAAAATTCAGGTGCACGACTCTCTATTGTGTAGTCCTAGGGAGCCACTATACTGGACATCACCAAGCCGGTGCACTAGGTGTAACCTTAGCTCTATTACCACTCTGTAATGCCCCGAACCCGGGCATGTTACCTAAATCATAGTATCATAAGCAAAATTACACTAATTACAGTAAAATTAAATAACTGTAACAAAGGCTCACCTCCAGGAAACAATGTGCGACTAGAAGCGCCGACTCCGGCACCAGATCGACTGCACTCAATCTGCACCTGAAAGCCAAACAAGCACGCGTGAGTGACATCTAAGTCACCCAGTACAAGCCCCAAACACACAAACCGCAAAATCTCTGTAAAACTTTTAAAACCTGGCTTTTTAATTTTCAAAGTTTGGTTTTATTTTGAAAATCCACTTTTCCTTTTAAGACATCATTCCCTTTTCTTTTTGTTTCAAATCACTTGGGAATATGATCCCAAATCCATACTCTTTTCAAAACCCATCTTTTCTTTTTCAAAACATTTGGAAATTTATTCCAAATCACATTCTTTTTCAGAAACTCACATTTTGCATTTTCTTTTAAAACATTTGGAAATCATTTTCTAAAACATGCCCTTTTTCAATACTTGGGATTTCTTCCCAAAATCACACTTTTTCCTATCCTTTCCATTTTCTGAGAAATTCACAGTTTTGACCACAACCAGCCTAAAACACAATGGCTCTTACGGCTCAAACTAAAACCTCAAACATTGGCTGGTAATTGGTTAAAACCATAATTCTTATTCATTACTAGGATTTTAGGACCATTCATAAGTCCAATCCTAGCCAAACCACATTTCTTTTCTTATTCATTTCCACTTTTCTTTCCTGATGTTACCTTGATCAGGGATAACCAGGCACACAAGCAGTAGGCGACGACATCATTTCCCCTACCTCCCTACACTGCCGAGGTGAAATTCCCCGTGCAGGATGCCACCGCCCCAGCCAACTGGCCTCAATCTTTTTCATATATGCACGGGGATACGTCTTTGTCCGACGTCCCATCGGTGACCCGAACAACTAGGTTCAATGACTCAGGCTCATCCTACACCGTCGGTGATCCGAACAACTAGGTTCAATAACCTAGGCTTAGCTTACACCGTCACTAGCTCGGTGACCTGAAAAACTAGGTTCAACAACCCAGGCTTAGCCTGCACCGTCTCAAGCTCGGCAACCACAGTCGTGTCTGGCAACCGGTTTCAATGGAGCCTCATACTCCCACCACGTTGTCGACACCAACCCCCGTAATTCCTTAACACATTATTAGTGTTTCATTTTCAAAACTCTTTAAGCTTTCCTTTTCAAAACCATTTCCATTTTCATTCTTTTTCATTGCAGGAATTTGTTTCCATGCAATACTTGACCCTCTTGTGGGGTCCCAACTCAATTCATGAAAACCATGCTTTAAAAATCATAAATTGGGTCTCATGCCCAAAACCACACACAATCAACCATTTTATTTATTTATAGGGTCTATACCAAGCCCAAATCCACTTATTTGGGTTCCATATTCCTCCATGCCAATTACATGAGGAAAACATCATTAACACATGCTTTACATACTTTAAAATCATTTATCCTTCATTTTATATTCACATTTATATATATTAGGGTCAGTGCAAAATCGGTAGATCGAATTTCATGTTCGGTATACTAAAAATCCCTAGTTCGATACACCAAACATTTTTGGTGAATTGAAAATCCCTGTTTCGGTCGATCGGGTGATTTCGGCCTACCGAAACGAGGTATCCTGGCTTAATCTATTAGGATTTCGGTATACCGAATTTCCCACAACAAGGGCATTCCCCTATTTTGGTCGACAAAATCGTCGAAAGTGGGAGCCTCGATCGGTCCCCCCAAACACACTACACAAATTACCAATAAATCATGAGGTGTAGACCCTTGAGTCTACTTCAAAATCCCTCAAACCATTCAAAATTTCATTAACTACACAATCCACACGAAAATCACAAAGGAATGAGAGTCAAAACAACTACTATAGCCTTCATCCCAAAATCTTGTATGTTCCTACCAATTTCTATCCTAACCGCATGATATCGATGTTTTCAAGCTATTCAGCTTATTCTCATCAATTCCCCTATTTATCTACGATTTTACATGCATCTTTCACCATTTTCATGCAATTAACTCATTTTCAAGATAATGCAGAACAAAGGGAAAGGAGGGGTCGCGTACCTCTCCGACGAGCCTCCCCACACACCGGCGACTCTCTCCACACTCTAACGCAGCCCCAGCGAAGCTTCCTCCTCTGGTGGACCACACCGACAGCCACCACCTCCTCCGTGCATGTCGTTCTTCCTCTCCTTCTTCCTTCTCGTGTCGCAGCCCTCCCTCTTTCACTCACCTCTGCCTCTCTTATTTCCTCCTCCCGCATCATGCTAGCCGCCCATCACGTCGGAGATGACAGGAAGGCACGTGCTAGCATCGTTGGTGGCACGGATTGGTGGAGGAAGAAGAGGAAGAAGACGGGGTGAGGTGAGCTCGTGAGTGAGAGAAGGAGAAAAAGAAAGAAAGAAAAGAGGAAGGGACGGGCATGCAAATAGAGACGACTATGCATTCTCAAATTAGACTCCACATTGGTTTCAAATCACAAGCAGGCACACAGAAAGCCAACCACAAACTCACACATCTAAGAAATAACAGATTATCCATTAATAAACCATTTATACAATATTACAATTACTTTCATGGTTTACAATTAAAAATGGCTAATCAGGCCCAGATGTCACATTTCCAATATCCAAAATCCTCAATGTTCTATAGGTACCACATTAGTTGTTGTTGGTAATGGATCTCCTCTCCTTTTCCATCGTTCTAGTTCTACAATCTTACCTAATAATCTTTATATTTCTAATATTCTTCATGTTCTTTTTTTGACTAAAAATCTTCTTGCTATTTCACGCTTTTCTAAATATAATCAATGTTATTTTAATCTTGATGATCATGGTTTCTTTGTAAAGGTCAAACTAGCTGGCAAAACACTTCTCAATGGGCTTAGTTCTGAAGATGGAATGTATTACATTTCATTTTCATCTTCTCTTGCTTGGAGATGTCATTCTTCAGTTGCACCAAATAAAGTGTGGAATGCTCGCTTTGGCCAACCATCCACATCGGTTCTTTACAACAGTCTTCGCCATGGTTGCATTAATTTTTGTCAATCTTCTACTCTAGAATAAAGGAAATGTTGCACTTGTTCTCTTGGCAAGGCAACTCGTCTTCCTTTTCAGCCAAGAGGTCGTTGTGCTAAACAACCTCTTCAAGTGTTTCATATTGAACTCTAGGGTTTTTCTTCGGTTGTCTCAAATGGATGCAAATATTTTCTTACTATTGTAGATGAGTATTCTTGGTTTACGTGAATTTTTCTATTAATAAATAAATCTAATGTTTTCCATACTATTCTTAAGTTCAAAACTCAAATGGAAAACTACTTATCTACGGCCATCAAATCTATTCTTACTGATAATGGTATAGAATTTTGTAACAAATGCTTCTCTTCTTTTCTTGATAGTCATGGTATTATACATAATTTCACTTGTCCTTATACCACCCAGCAAAATGGTATCATTGAAAGAAAGCCTTGGCACCTGTTGGAGGTTGCTCGATGTCTTTTATTTCATTCTAGGGTACCCATTACTTACTTGGTTGATACTCTTCATGCATCTTGCTTTCTTATTAATTGCCTTTCTACTCCCATTCTTTGGGGGCTCTCCCCCTTTCACATAATCTATCAACACCCTTCAAATCTTCAAATTCTTAATGTTTTTGGTTGTTTATGTTATCCTTTGTTTACTCCTTACATTAAAAACAAGTTTGAACCAAGATCTCTTCCATGTCTCTTCTTGGTTATGAACAGAATTATTGTGGCTACAGGTGTCTTCATATCCCAACAGGTAAGTATTTTATTTCTTGTTATGTTACATTTCATGAAGATTCTTTTCCTTTTAAGGAAGCTATGTCTCTAACAACCATTTCAACTTCCTCTTCTAAACCTCCTCTTTCATACTCCTATTCCTAATTTCCATGTTCCACATGGGGTCATGACGAACAATACTACTTCCTTCTCTCATAATTTCATTCCTCCCACTAGTTCACCATCACCCACAATATCTTATCCTTCTCTACATACTCAAGAAAGTCATTCTTTGAATATTCCAGTTAAATATTGCACATTGCCTGAAATTTATAGGCACACTAATCCTACTTCTCATGCTATAATAACCAATACTACAGATGATATTTATTTTGAGCCTTCCAGTTTTACTTAACCCAAAAATTATCCTCAATGGTCCCAAGCAATGGATGAGGAATATAATGCTCTACATAATAACAACAATTGGACTCTTGTGGCAGTATCCTCCATTCAAAATGTGGTTGGCTCAAAATGAGTATATAAAGTTAATAGATGTGCTGATGGCTCTATTAAAAGGTATAAAGTCTGATTAATAGCTAGGGTTATCATCAACTTCATGGTTTAAATTATGATGAAACCTTTAGCCTTATTGTTAAGCATACTACCATAAGAATTATTCTCTCTCTTTCCATGACTCTTCAATGAAATCTTCGTCAATTAGATGTCAAGAATGCCTCTCTACAAGGTTATTTAATGGAGGATATTTACATGAAACAACCTCAAGGCAATGTTGACTCTAAATTTCCTCAACATGTTTGTAAATTGCATAGAGCCCTTTATGGTTTAAAATAAGCCCTACATACTTGGTTTCAAAGGTTGCATTCTTTTCTCTTGCAACTTGGATTTATTAGCAGTAAATTTGACTCTTCTTTGTTTATCAAAAGTTAAGACAATTCAATCATTCTTGTATTGATCTATGTTGATGATCTTATAATTACTGATACTCATAGTTCTCATGTTGACTCCCTTATTCAGTCCTTAGGTTGCTGCTTAGGCTTCTTCCTTGGTATGGAAGTACAATAGGATAATAACTCACTCTATCTTACTAAGACCAGGTATGCTAACGATCTTCTTGCACATTGTGGGATGACTAACTATTCACCATGTAATACTATTCTTGCTATTGGAACATCTTTGTCACCAAATGATGGGGATCTCTTAACTAATCCTACTATTTATCAAAGCATAGTTGGTGGACTTCAATACTTGACACTTTCTTGACTTGATATTGCATTTGCTGTAAACTACGTTTCTCAATTTCTTAAAGAACCTAGAGTGCCACATTTTCGTGCAGCAAAACAAATTCTTTGATATGTCAATGCTACAACTTCTCATGGACTTCTTTTCACTCCTAGCACTACTCATACTCTTTATGCTTATTTTGATGCAGACTAGGCTGGTGATTCCTTAGATCGTCGGTCAATTCACTACTAGAAAAATTAGATTTTGCGAGGACTTTTAGCGAGCACATTGCGAGGACATGTCCTCGCAATATATTAACGAGGAAAAATAACGAGGACAAAGCGATGAACCTTATTTAGTGAGGACTTAACGAGGACATGTCCTCGCAACAGTGTCCTAAAATTTCATCCGTCCCTTTTTCACCCAAAGCCACACCAGTTCTCATTTCTGTCTCCATTCCTTCCTCCTCCCTTAGAAAACCACATCACCGACGTCCACACCCTCTCTCGCAGCCTCGACCCCTCCCACGACCTCCTCCACAACCCACTCCATCACCGTTCACTCCCCCACCCTCCCCTTCCCCCTTCATCGCCTCCTCGGCCACGATTTCGTCGTCTGCCACTGCGTCGAGACCACCGTCGTCGACTCCCCCAACCGGACCATGGACATCGTCGCCAGGAACGTCAACCTCAAGACCCTCATCGAGGTCAAGGAGACCGCCAGTTACGAGCCCCACCCGAAGAGGCCCCGGGATTGGACGCTCTTCAGGCAGGAGACGAGGATTATGTGCAAGCCACTCTTCGTCATCGCCACCGTGGCGAGGAAGGTGGAGCAGAGGTGCGCCGAGAGGTTCATGCAGAACAACACCAAGGGGAGGGATGTGGTCGAGAGGATCTGCAAGTATCTCGAGGCTGAGTCGGCGACGACGCCCGCTTCGTAGGTTCGATCTCGATTTCGCTTACTGTTTCTTTCTTGGAATTTTGTTTGTTTTTTGTGTTGGAGTGTAGTTTTGTTGTGGTGAATTTTAGGAGTTGGGGTTTGTGGGGAATGGGGAGGAATTGGAAGAGTTGTGTTTGGTTAAGGGGTTGACTGAAGGTTTAGGGTTTAGGATTTAGAGTTCAGGATTGTAGCACTTGACCCCAACTTCAGGAAACTGTCCATGGAACACATCGTATCTGCATATAAAAGGACCAAGATCCGAGCCATTCTGCTGGACTATGATGGCACACTCATGCCTCAGGCACCCATTGACAAGAGCCCAAGCTCGAAGTCGATTGAGATATTGAACAGCTTATGTGCTGATAAGAACAATGTTGTTTTCCTCGTAAGCGCTTGAAGCAAAAGTACATTGAGTGAGTGGTTTTCTCCATGTGAGAATCTCGGGATGGCAGCTGAGCAAGGATACTTTATCAGGTAGATAGATTGCTAGTAATTTTTGCTGATTTCTTTTGTACCATATAGAACTTTTGCTTAGGTTTCCATTCATTTATGCTAAAGAGGGATGTAGAATGGGAGACATGTGTGTCGGTGGCTGATTGTAGATGGAAGCAGATTGCGGAGCCTGTAATGAAGCTATATACCGAGACCACTGATGGTGCGACCACTAAAGACAAAGAAACTGCACTCGTCTGGTCTTACAAGGATGCTGATCCTGATTTTGGTTCTTGCCAGGCCAAGGAGCTCCTTGATCATCTTGAGAGTGTTCTTGCAAATGAACCTGTTTCTGTGAAGAGAGGCCAGCAGATTGTGGAGGTCAAACCATAGGTAAGAATTCATGGTTAAATTTTCTTGATTTGTTCTTCGTGAGTGTTCCAAAAGGCTTACCTTTTTATGTTCATAATGAACAACGAATTTGTATGAGCAGGGTGTGAGCAAGGGCGTGGTGGCAGAACGCTTGCTCTCCACCATGAAGGAGAGATGCATGATTCCAGATTTTGTGCTCTGCATTGGTGATGATAGATCCGATGAGGACATGTTTGAAGTTATTAGCACAGCGACCGCCAGTTCTTCTATGACCCCCGCAGCCGAAGTATTTGCTTGCACCGTCGGTCGCAAACCAAGCAAGGCCAAGTATTACCTAGATGATACCGCAGAAATAGTGAGATTGATGCAGGGCCTAGCTTCTGTCTCAGAACAAGCCCCCAGTAGCTCAGTGCACTTCTAGAGCAAGTCAAGGAGCATCAGCTCGGTGACAAGGTTTGTGAGGTGCATTCTTCCCAAACTGGCTTCTCATTTTGTTTCAAACGCATAACAGAGTGTAACCAAAATAGCTTGCATTTCCTGTTTTATTAGCTTGTATATAAGCAGTGGTTAGGTTAGATGTTTTTATGTTGGTTACTTCTCTGTTGTTTTATCGACTTCTTCTGCTACACGTATAGTATAAGCCTTCTTCATGCTATTGTTCTCACACTAGTTGTTTTCCGAGAGAACACCCTAAATTCTCCCTGTGTTCTATCACGTTACGTTTGCTTCCAAAGTCTAGTTCACCTAATTTAGCCCTGATATTGAATGCTCTGTTCTCTTTAGTAGCTCTTGCAGTAATCATCTTCTCATTCTCTCCCACTTTTGACAAGAAAAATATGGACTTGTAGATTTGTTGTTGCACTCCTTGTCAGGATCA
Source organism: Posidonia australis (assembly GCA_024699735.1). NCBI lineage: Eukaryota > Viridiplantae > Streptophyta > Magnoliopsida > Alismatales > Posidoniaceae > Posidonia > Posidonia australis. Next base: position 9,617 of record JAMKQA010011192.1, read on the forward strand.
ACGTGAATGGCCAAGAGATGTAGAATGTCACAATGTGCTTTAAATGAACCAAGCTGTTTCTGAACCCCTGATTGTCTTTCAGGGCAACAAGTATGATCCTTCTCATGAAGGTTAAGTTTGTGTGTGTGTGTGTGTGTGTGTGTGTGTGTGTGTTTTTTTTTTTTTTCAATTTGTACCTAGTCCCTGGTATTGTTTATGCCATAGTCATGTTGATGTTTACACTTACTCCATGAAAACAGCATCCTCGAGTACAAAAGTAAAAAGCTCATTCATAGAAAATGACTGGACACGGTTGGCTTGCTTCCACTTTTGACTATTATATCAGTATGGTTCTGTATGAGCAATACTTTTTGTTATCAAATATCAAGCTTTAGTACCTTATGTGGAGCAGTGAGGCATGAGCTTCCTCTAAAATGACCACAGATTTCAGAGTCGTATCAATTGAGATATTTGACGACTTACATCCTTCCCTTGATTTTTTATACTTGAGACCACATGGGTGAGAAAAATTTATGGCCTAGCGCCTACGCCTGCAAGGATTAAAATACTTTTTCCTAAGCAACTTGTAGTAATCAATTGGCATAACAGCAGCAGCTGGTCTCTTTTAAATGGATAGTTGTGAAAGTAAAAACTTTATCCCTTAGGACTTACCTTACCAACTATGTGCTGTTTGCATGTGCCATGATTGTAAGCATGGATTTACTATTGAAGAGGGTCGTTCTGATAGTTGGACATTATCTTCATCTTGCAGATAAGGTTGGCAAGTTGTGGATAATTTCGTTTTCTAGGGTGGCATGAACTGCTTCCCACCACACCCCCCCTCAAATCCATATGCCCAATACAGAGAATCCCACTTTCGTTTGTGTTTTCTTCTTTACCCAACAATGGAAGTGCTCCAATTTGGGTAGTCTTCAAAGTTAGACAAAATTAACCAATAAATGCCTTGAAAGTCTTCCCAAGGCTGCTTAAAACTTTTGCAGATGCTTGTTTCCTTGACTTTCTCCTACTTCCCATGTTTGGTGAAGTTACCTCATCCTTATCCAATCCCCACTTTACGATGTATTTGACAAATATATTTTTTTTTTTGACAATGGTACGTAGTATTAGATATTAATCTCAAGAATGAAAATCTAAGGAAATCAAGAATCCAAAGTATCATAAAATTACTAAGACAATGTTCATGTCAATATTACAGACATTCAGTAAAGTTGGTAATAAAATTTCAATGTTTAAAAAGTTAACTTAAGTTACTGTTTCATATCTTCAGCCGCAACAGGAGGAATAATAGTAGACTCATTAGAGATAGAAGGAGCATCTGAAGGACAAAATTAAGCTACTTGACAAATATTTTCATTGAAATTTCTGGAGGGTTCTTTTGATGTCACCGGCAGATCTGAATATCTGATCAGTATGGAATAAAATTCGTCTCCATGATTACTGTTGCGAATAAATCCTTCGACACAATTGGACAAACTTTCATTTTCTCCTTAGTTGCAACGAACTCTCCATTTTGCAGCAAGTTTGTAACATGAGGTACTCCAGATTTCTGTTTTCCATGAAAAAAAACGCTCAGCAGAAGCAGAAAGCCAGAACCTTCTGGTGTATATGTCACTTCAGGTTTTCTATAATGAGAAGAACTGAAGCGTCATTAAATTTGCAATCTGAAGATGCTGAAAATCAGTACAGATGCCAAGATCACAAAGAATATAATCAGTACAGATGCCAGCAGGAACTATGTTTTCCAGCTTAAACTGAATGGACGAAGGAAATGTTTGGGACTACGAGTGGAATAAAAACGTATCTACCTTTGTTTCTTTACCAGGGGCAAACCAAAATATAGAGGCATTGGTACATCACCGTGTCTGTGAATAACAGGACATTTGAAGTTTTTTTTTTTTTTTGTAATCGGTAATCTGTGGTATATAAGTTCCTCAGGCAAATCAACCAGGGGAATAATAGAGTACAAAAAAATTATTGTTTGAGATAATCATCAAATATGAACTGTCGAATCAAAATGAAGTAATATATCGGCTAACACAGGCCACTCAATAAAGTTTAAATGTCTAAAAAAAGTAGAATTATCCAAAAAGAAAGAAAGGCAAGACTAACAAGACGTTAGTCCTCAACAGAATGATCATCCACTGGAGCAGGACAAGGATTAGAAGGATCTGCATACCTGTAGGAAGGAACACCAGTGGACAAAATCTCAACGTCGCAGGTATGCTGGAAGGAGGTGATAGAGCAGAGGACATCGTTCTTGTCAAAACCTGAAGCCAAAGCAACTATGCAACCATGAATAAGAGTAATAATTTCATTAATACACATATTGGAACCTTTGCAAACACTTCTAAAAATGCGGTTATTTCTTTCCTTCCATATAACTCACAGAATGAGTTGGAGCAGTGTGTAGCATCCTTTAGAAGGCATGGCTAGCTTTAATGGAGGAGAGATTGTAAACAGATCATCAATAGAAAACACAGCAGGGTAGAGAGGACCCTGAGAAAATGCATTCTAAATGGAAATAGCAAAAGGGCAATGTAAGAATAGATGAGTAATAGTTTCCATATTTGTATTGCAAAAAACACAATTCACAGGACCAACCCAGCCTCTCTTACATAAATTTGCCTTAGTCAAGACTTTGTTAAAGAGCACCAGTCAGGAAAAAGTTTTAATTTTCAAGAGAGCCCAACTGCACCAAATGGGTTCATGATGTCTGAACCTAAGTCCACCATCGATTATAAAATTATAACAATATTTCACTGAGAAGATATGGTTTATAGAATTCCACTGTAAGATATCATCCTCAAGATAGAGATTCAGGTTAGATAAAATGTCGGAAAGAAGGTCTGTTTGATCCTGAACCTCACTATTAAGTGTTTGTAAATAAAGGTTAGCAAATAAATTCCCAAAATCAACTCTAAAGGTGTCCAATGCCTTGAGAAGAGAGGCCTTCTTATTTTTAGCCAATAGGAAAAGGTCAGGAAGAAGATTTTTAAGTCTTATCCCATCCCACCATTTGCTTTCCCAGAAGATTATGCTACATCCATTCTGAACTTGAAGGCTGGTACAACAGTTGACTAAATTATGACATGCTTTCAGTTCCTACCATAATGGTGAGGATCTGCTTAAGGATGTATTTATGAGGGGCCCAGGCTAATTCCTAACAAAGTATCTTGCTTTAAGAAGTCCTTTCCACTTGAGAGAGCAAGTAGTGGAGAGAAGCTGCCAGAGCAATTTTGATTTAAGAGCCACATTAAAGTTTTTAATATTAAGAATTCCCCAGCCATATTGATTCTTTGGCCTACAAAGTGTATCCCATTTAACCAGATGTCCAATGGTGGAGGAGGAGGAATAGGATTTCCAAAGAATCCTGGATCTGTATTTATCAATGTCTTTGATAACCTTTGCAGGTATGTGTAGCACAGATAGATAATAGGTGGGTATGGCTGAGAGGACAGAGTTAACTAGAGTTAGTCTACCTCCAAGAGACAACTGTTTTGCCTTCTAAAAAGACAATTTTTTTGAGATTTTTTTAATGACTGGAGACCAGTCATTGAAGTAGCCCTCTTATAGTGGAGGGGAAGTCCCAAATATTTTATAGGCAAAAGAGAAGTGTTACAACCCAAAATTTGGGCAGATCTAGTGATAAGTGAATTTGGAACTCCTATGCCAGTGAGGGAGGACTTATAAAAGTTAATTTTCAACCCAGAGCAGTGCTGAAAGCAGCTTAAAATCCTCTTGATATTGATTATGTTAGTCTCACAAGCAGACAAAAATAAGATAGTGTCATCTACATACTAAATGTTTACTATATTAGGACCACCATTAGGGAATTGGATGCCAGAAATCAACTTCGACTCCACAGCAAGAGAGATCATTCTATTCAAAATGTGTGCGACAGTGATAAAAAGAAGAGGTGACAAGAGGTCACCTTGCCTAAGCCCATTGGAGGAAGGGAAGAACCCTTTGGGAGAACTATTTAGTAAAATGAAAAATCTGACATGAGTGATACACATTTTTATCCAATTGATCCATATAGGTCCACAGCCTAAACCAGAGAGAGAGTCCAATAGAAAATCCCATTGAACATTGTCAAAAGCCTTCTCAAAATCCAATTTCAGGATATAACCAGGAGTACCAGTCACCTTCATGAAGTGTAATGTTTCCTGAGCTACCAGGAAGCAATCTCCAATGTGTCTTCCTGGAATGAAGGCACATTGGGAGTTGTCAATGATTTTATCTAAGGCAGGGGAAAGTCTGGAGGCCAAGGTTTTAGTAATAATTTTATATAAGCTATTCAACAAACTAATAAGCCTGAAATCTTTAATGCAATGTGCCCCTTCCAGCTTAGGGATAAGAGTGATGAAAGTTTGATTAATTGGTTGAAGGAAATCTGTTTCTGAGGAAAGAAACAGAGGATTAAAAACCTCCAAGATATCATCTTTGAGAATGTTCCAGAATTGTTGGAAGAAGAATATTGGAAAACCATCAGGTCCTAGGGCCTTATCTCCAGGTATGAGCAACAAGTTCCTGTGAATCTCCTCCAAGGAGAAGGCAGCTTCCAAAATCAGGGGATGCTGAATTTTGGTGGGGATTAAGGAATCCCAATCCAAATCAGGACTAGCTCTAGCAGACTTATTGAATAGTCTGGTGAAGTGACTCTCTAATTCCTTGGTAATGGTGGAAGGAGAGAAGGTAGTGTTTTCCCCTATCTTAAGAGAGTGAATAGCATTGATTCTTCTTCTACTATTAACCATATTGTGAAAGAAAGATGTGTTTAAGTCCCCTGCCTTTAGTCATTGAATTCTAGACTTTTGTTTCCAGTATTCCTCTTGTTCTTGGAGTAGTGAGTAATGTTCTGATTGGAGATATCTTTTCTCAGACAACATGTCTGTGGTGAGCTGATGTAATTCATCCAGAGAGTCTAAATGAGCAATTCAGGACTCAATAAAAGGTAATCTGCTACTTCTAATCTTTCTGATTGGCATAATCCAACCAATAATCTGCTTCTTAAGCTGTTTAAGCCTATATACGAATTTAGTTACAGGAGAAGAAGAGGTGCAGATATTAGTAAATCTGTACCAAGAGGCTTCTATGAAAGGTCTGAACCCTTCAAAAAGAAGCTAGGATTTATAAAATTTAAATGAAGTGGGCCCCCAATCTAGAGAGGTGGAATTAAGAAAGATAGGTATATGATCAGAGACTACTCTGGTCAGACCCAAACAGAAAGAGTTGGGGAACGAATTTACCCAGTCCATGGAGACAAGGAATCTGTCCAGTTTTACCATGGTAGGGGGCACTTGCATATTGGACCAAGTGTATTTTGAGTTGTTGGGGAAAAAATCCACCAGGAAATGGCAATCAATAAACACATTGAATTGTCTCATAATAAATGAGATGCCGCACCTAGTGGAGTGTTCATGTGAATATCTGATGAGGTTAAAGTCCCTCCCAAATAATCCAGTAAGAGTTCACTTTATGGCTTACAAAATCTAATTCCTCAAGAAAATCAGGTTTCTGAATTGGATCACAGGGACCATAGATCCCTATAAGCCACCAAACTAGACCATCTGAAAGGTTAGTGAAGTTAATAGAGAGGCAGTGAGTGGTAGATATTGAATTCAACAACTTTAAATATCTATCATTCCACCCAATAAGAAGACTCGTAGAGGCCCCCATGGTAGAAATAAAGGACCATTAATTTAACAGGACATTTCAAGTTGAGATTTCAAATACAAACATGTAGAAACCATAATCACCGAAACATAGTTGGCATTATTCCTGGATCTCCTGAACCCTGCTTTGCCTGACAAGTTGGGACGGAGACTACACGGAACACTATGCCTTGAATTGGTCCAACATTATTTGTCATTATTTTGTGGCTTCCAGAGCGGCAAGCTGCTGCATGCTGTTCATTTGGGAAGTGAACATTAATCCAAGCAATCCAGTCAACTTGCTCTTCCTTGAATCTTATCTGCAACTTGGGCTTGGGGAACATGACGAAATGATCTATTGACCATGTAGACAGAGTGGTCCGATCTACTGCGAGTTGTGTTAATGTTGGTCTGCCCAAAAACATACAGGATCCATTCATGTCGGCGGCGAATCAGAATCTGTTGGATTCCGGAGATCTTTCAGATAACACCAAATGGATTACATATACGAATCAAGAAATTAGATCTTGTCTGTAGACGTCAAGAATGACGAACCATTTGCTTTTCAAAGTAACATGGTTTACATACATCGGATACAATAATTCAAGTTTTGCAGAAGAAAATTTTAATTTGACAGAATAAGAACCAGATAGGAAAACTTTGACTTGAAAATCGTTACATTTGATTAATAGGAATTAAACAATGTCTTTCTGTACCAAATAAATCATGTTAAATATTATATTTTCTATTCTCCGGCAAAGAAATCTTAATCAGCTAAAATTACAACATATTTCATTGTTAAACGTTAGAAAAGAAATAGAAGATTTCAGTTCGCTAAATCACTAGGTTATCGTTTCACAATTTGCTTTGGAATTAACATATGATCTCTCTCTCTCTCTCTCTCTCTCTCTCTCTCTCTCTCTAAGCTCAGTCCATACCAACTCAGTCCATACCAACCAAGCAAAAACACGAGAGAAGTACTCAATATTCGGATACCAGCTCGGATGTACAAGTTCAAACCATCATCTAGGCATTACTGATAGTTTGAGGTTTGGATCCAAATACCCAAAACTACAGACTGGTTAAACTCCAATCACCATACTTGGACACGAGATTCATAATTTAGAAAATACCTTTTCAACTAATATGGAAAAGAATGCAACTTATTGGCAAGTCTGTATAACAAGTAACTACCCCATATCAGCAAACCCAACCATATCATGACTGCATGGTTCCAGTTTAGCAATCGTGAATGGCTTACGTCGACAGCACGTACGTCAAAACCAAAAGCACAAAAATCACTACCATAAGCACAAAAAGTTTCTTTCTTCTCAGCCAGAATCCTGTCACCAACCTGCGCCATAGCGACTCTACTTCTGCGGCAGCAGCTTTCCTCATGTTCATCTTCTTGGTCTTGATTTGGATCAGCCTGTCGTACATGCACCATGGGAAACTAAGAAAATGTTGTCTGTTGAGGCCCTTATTGTAGCAACCCCAGTACTCCGGGTTATACGTTACGTGGTAGCATGCAGATGCCTTTGCATCAAGATCATCTGCACCGTCATCAGAGTTCCTGCTTTTCTCCTTGAACCATGTCCTTACTTCCTTCCTCAGGCACTTGATTGCGTGCCCAATGGCCTCTCCATCTTTACGCTTGTTGAAGGTCTTTAACGCCTTCATGACATTACCACTAAGGATCTCAGCCTCAGTTTTGATCCCATAATGATCCATGAGGTTACCTAGCTTGAAATCATACTCCCCCTTGAACCAGGAAGCTTCACAGAGATACTCCTCGTAGCCATTGACTTCCATGTCAGGGTCGTACGACTGTGCTGCCACCTCCTTGGTGAATTTGTTTATGGGGCTCAAATGAGGGGCGAGGTCTCTGACTGACCGGAAGAGCTTTCCAATTACTCCCTTGGATTCATATGTTACTTTGTCTAGCTTTTCCATGAAGTCTGGGTACTCTTTCACTTGTAGCTCAGGTGGGATTATGGCAGGTACACCAGTCTTGGGAAAATCCACTGCAATAGAGAAGAGTCTTGCAAGTTCTATGCATGATGGACTCTCGGCCATCAAAGGCTCCCTATCAGCAAAGACCGTGTGGGCATTAGCGATGACCCCGAGGCTGTCATCGACCATGTAATTGGTGAAGTACTCCTCTACATCCTGCACCGTCGAGATAAGCCATAAAAACATTTATTCTTCTGGTTTGCTTTTCTTTTGGATTCAGAGAGACTGATATCTTCTGTTTTTTCCTTGAAATATGGCTAATCTGTTTTGTCGAAGAGCTGTTTTTCATAGGATAATATCACTAGCATTGCAACCAAAAAACATGTGCTACTGATAAATAAAAAGGATCGGTTCCGGTTTCACAGATTAAAAAACTGTGAAGCAGGTAGATTAGTATGGAGAAATTATTTTGAATATAAAATCTCGAAGTTGCTGGATGTAGGGAGAAATAATATAACATAAATATCAGACACTGACCAAGCCACCGACATAATGAAAACAACCTTGATCTATACAATACAAGCTTTTCATATCAATTACATCTACTAGTGAGAGTTCCTTCTCTGATTGACTTTGTCTGTAATAATTAATTTCATTGTTTTTTTAGATTGTTTGGCTGCAACACGTTTGAAAATGAGAAATTAACATTAAGTCAGGCATAACAAAAAGAAAAAATGTTTTCTTTTAACACCAAGGACTATATGCACCCAATAGGAGATCTATTTTTGAGTTCATCAGAATTTTCTCTCTGGTTGAGTCCTGATGAAACCCACAAGATGTTGATATTATGATGTACAATCAAGCATTCTCCCTCTGTTCTGTTGCCACTATGCTAAAACGACAAAAACTACAAATAAATAAAAAAGAAAAGAACAGCTTCAAGGACAGATTGAAAAGTCCTAACAATGGATACAATCGTGCAAGTAAAGATAGGAACACCCATCCCAAATGAATAATCAAAAGTATGCTTAACTCATTCAGAATAGATACAGGGTCTTCTACTTTATATATCTAGTCAAATGTCATAGTAAATAGATAAGTTGAGCATTTCTTATCAGTATCTGGTATCATTTTCCTTTTCTTTTTTTTCTGTTTAAATGAACTTTCCTTATCATAAGAAGCCAATAAAATATCAGGGGAAACAAATTGAAAGAAAAAGACAAGCATGATATACAAATGTCGCAACCCCATGTAACAGGTATACCTCAATTGTAACATCACGGTTCAGGGTCTCAGTTGGTGCCGCGGTATCTTCCATTGGGGAGACTTGGCGAGACGGAATAAGTTTGCTGTCCCAGGTAACGAAATAAATATCTCCATCCAGATCGCTTCCAGAACATTCATTTGGGTGAGGTCTATTTTGACAAGTAAATCAAAGATTAACCACAAAGTGGACGGAAACAGTTATGTAAGTTCCTTGAATTACAAATAAGAAAATTAATCCTCTTGTTTGAACACATAGAAGTCAGAAAACAAGTATCTTTTAAGTCTAACAAGTATCTCTTTTGGATATAGGTAGATGTGTGTGAACTTAAATCCGTTTGAGCCTTTTTGACTTTAATACTATGTTGACATATAGATTTAAAGATACTTATATAGAAAGTTCTATCAAATTTAACTATGTTCATGAATGTTACTGGACAAGAATGATGCTACATACCTTTTCCCTTTTTGTGGAAAAACAATGCAGTCAACCATGTGGTGGAGATGTGGAATATCAACTGCTACCAAGGGACGCACATCACCAGGGTGGAGACAGGGATTTTTTGCAACAACAACTTTACCCCTTACCACAATTGTACGGTGGTTTGACTCTCCTCCGGCAAATGCAAATAGACCACTTTCATGGAATTGCCTCATGCCGACACAAGAAACCTGAACAAAAACCTGACCATAATCCAAAGTTCTTGTTTCATCCAAGCATCCCATCATTGATCTTCCCTTCGGAACAAGTATCCTTGTCTTTGTCCTCAGCTCCAAGAGCTTTGCTGCCCTGAAAGTTTGCAGCAATGATGAAAGGAATGGTTCCTTATCTGGCCTGTAACCACATAAAAGCAATTTCTTAAGAACATTAGTGGTTTCTCCAGGAGACATGATCTGAAGTGCCTCTTCTGCCCTTTTTGGATCTGTCAGGAGCTTGTGTAATTGTTCTACAGCTTCTTCTTGTTTCTGTTCAAAGATATGGTCTCTAACTCCAAGAGTTGATAGGAGAGTTATTATCTGACGATTGAGAAAACATGGCTGATATTTGCTATACGCTACAACATCCAAAGTTGAAATATCTGATTCAAATTTGGACATGCTTTTTCGCAGTGATAACTTGACCGTTGATGTAGGATCAACAGCCACAACACCTTTGTAACCACCATATCTAATTTGGAAAGCGGATGGTGTTGAAGATTTTAGTTTACATTTGATGGCAACTTTTCTAGCAAACTCAGGGGAAATTTTGCCAATCCCATCAGAGAAGAGATAGCCTGCAGAATTTTCAATATCAGGAATGATATCAACTTCATCCCTACCAACTCTTAAAGTTTCAGTGGATGAACTAAAAGATTGACCAAGTCTGGCAGCATATTTAGCCACATTCCTTATCTTGCTAAAATCTCCCATATCCTCTCTAATATTAGACGCAGATAGACCAGTTCTTGATGCAAACATCCACACTGAATTCTCCCTCAATTGACTAGAGGAGAAGGCGAGAAAATCAAACTTCTTATTGCCCACCATAATGCCTTTCTTGAGAGTCGATAATATCCTTCTGTAAATATCAGTTCGATTTTTAGAAGCTCCTCGGGGTGATAAATCTGTTGACCGCATTTTATCACAGTCTTCATCAACAAAGGAAATCCTTAAGAAATTATCTAATTCTTCTGGGAAACGACGTAGCACGCGATTGGAAACGTTAATTTCTGGACCATAGAAATATACTTTACAAGGGGTTATCCGAGCCCTATGAACATATACCAGGCCAGAATCTAGTGCGATAGATGTTGATTCAGGTGGGTGGTTTGACTTTATGTAATGCGCATACCGGTCAACCAACCACTTCACAGGATTGTAGCAGCAGTTCCTTGAATAGGAGAGATCTTCTAAGGCACGTTCAATAAAATTAATAGGCCGTAGAAGAGGATTAACTAACCGAAAAAAACTGTCATTGATAGTACGACCTGAGAGAACCCCAATCTGAACCAAGTGATTTACTTTGAAGAGGATTTTATAAGGAATATCATCAAAGCGAGGATGAACAACAGGAACTAGATATAGACCACGAGATTTTTGGTCCAAACCATGAGAATAGGGTGAACCCCGTACCAAAGAAAACAGGCCATCAAATTCTTTGTAATAATAAAAATATTCACCAATGTTTGGAAGCTTGCAATTGCGTGGAATTTTCAAACAAAATGAAGAAGACTGCCCTATACAACTTTTAGGGGTGAAATCTGTTGTTCTTGTCCACTGATCATCTGGTAAATCCTTGAAATAATTATAAGTGGGATCTTCAAACAAGATTCCTGAAGTGAAAAGAGGCTTTTGATAGATCCTAGGCGCAGCTTGGACCTTTAACAACAAAAACTTTAGTCATTAGCAAATATCATACAAGTTATTAATAACAATAGAAAATAAATAAAGAAATTATCAAGGAGACAGATGCTTCAAAAGTAATAATCAAGACAAATCTGATATCTCATGCCTTCATGGCAATAATCTTATAGGGCCCACTAACTTGTATTATTTAACAATAATCACCGGTTACAGTTAACTTATAAAACAATTACACTACGATTGTTTAGCAATACTAGCTTGCCTACCACTCATATTTGCAGTTTTCATTTCCAAAGATCAATCAGGGTAATTCTGTCATCACTGTTATTAACCGAATAGCCTAGTGTTTGATTTTGTTACCAACTTCTATTTTTTTGAACGGTCACTTGTTCCTGCCTTCGAAATATGTTTCGCGCTGATTGCGACTTGTTGACCTAATTTGCCTGCCAAGAAAGTGATTTTTACGAGGAATTGTATGATTTCAAATTATATTCCATAACAATAGCAGCTTAGCCATGAAATTCCCATTAACACATAAGAAGTCGACCCTTTATCAGGGCTACCAGAAAGGAGGAAAAATTGTAAATACTAGCTCAAAGCAATGTATTAAATGTCGGTTTCGTGTCGGACTTCAGCAAGTTGAAAAACAGATACATGTCGGTAAAATATCGGCATGTCGGTATCATATTGGTGGAAACAAAGTAAAAAAAAATCTACATTTGTTTAAAAAACTTCCATGTCGATGTCGTGTCGGAATGGTATCGGTAAATTGAAAATAAGACACGTGTCGGTGAAATTTCGGTGACACGCGTCGACATTTGGTACCATGGCTCAAAGATACAAAAAGTCTGTAGACTGATGATAAGGATGGCTTCTTCTGAAGTTCAGGACCAACTCCTAAGAGGGCAAGTTGGTTTTCATTGTAGTCTCAAATTAGGCTCCTACCAAACGCTAGCAGGAAGCCTTCCCCTTTGTAGGAGAAAGACCAATATAAACAGAACTTGAAGCACAACAATCATCAATAGATTTTCTCCTTCCACCACAGAATTTTTAAAATTTCTTTTGTAGAAATATCTTTGTCACATTAACAATTTGTGACAAATTTTTTATCTATTTTCAGCACATCTCCCTTCTCAACTGACAGTTCTCAGTATCTGCTTTAAATCTACATCACAACCTTTGTTGAATTATCTGGGCATGTTTTGAGTTATGTGGTTATATGGACCCTTATAAGGATATCAATTTAATTCAAGTAGTCTCCTATGTATAGAGGAGACAAACCCTGCACCAAGAGAACCAAGCATAAGCATCAATTAAATTGGAGGCCCCAACTCTCAAGAGAACCATCTCTAATTTTTTTTCTGAATCGTAGTTGTCCCTTGCAACCACCATCCCATGGACCTAAGTTTGAAATCACCTAAATTGAATTTTGTTCCCAAAATAAATCCATTTTCTTGATATCCATGGGGTTCGAACTGAAACTTCTCGTACAACTACCAAAAAACATTATCACTTAACCAAGAGATTAATGATTGCTGACCAAGAGAACCATCTATGCCGTGAAAAACTATATTGTGGCAAAAAAGATAAGAAGCAATTCACAATGAAAAAATGACATAAAATAGTGATTGTGTGAAGAAAGTACATGTAATAGAATTGAGCACGAATAAATAGATTTAGTATGTATTGAAACATTTACGTTATTTTTAAATTGAGAACCATACTAGGCCAATCTAAACTAGACACTATAGTCAATAGAAGCCAAAAGTGGATATAAAATATGCAAATGAAGAACTAGGTTGAAGGTGCAAACCAGAAATAGCAGATAATTGTTATGTCGACTTTTAGATCTTTTTTGCAGAATTTCCCAAATGCTCTCATAAGAAAGCTCAAGCTTATATGAGCAATTCTTCCAGGAAAGAAGGAAGTATATCTTTCTCATATTTATACCAAAGATGAGTTCAACATCACTTATGCTACAAAGAACAGAAAATTCATCTTCTGCAATCTGAGAACCGATATGCAGAGTTGTATGTGGCAAGTCAAACATTTGAACTGTAGGCTTTGGCACAATATCATGCTCCATAACTTGAACTCTCAAATAAATAGACTGGCATCGAAGATAATCCTTCTCAATCATATCTTTTATCCTGTCCGCATGGCAACTCTCCGTGAACTGAACAATTGCATTAGCAAATGGTTTTTGTTTTATAACCTTTGGCACTCGGATTTTAAGAGCATAAACAGTACCGATGCCAGTTTGCAGCTCCAGGAATTTCTTAATTGCAGCAGCAGTAGCAGTAGTAGGAAAACCAGAAATCAATATTGTCTTCCCTCCCATAGTCCTAATTGTTAATTAACTGCCACATATATACCATCAAGGTAAATAGTATTAAAACTTATTACCCATATTTTGACATCAAATTAAACTTGCGTAGGCAACAGAAATTGAAAAGTATTGAACATTGTCATGGAAAAACCAACAGTCTCAAACCGCAATTAGAAGTTCAAATAAAGCTATGAAAGTAAAAAAAATGTAGAGAATAGACAAACTATGAAAAGAAATACCACAATACTTTGAGACTTCATGGTACATTGCCATCAAAAGTCATGGAGATAAAGTTTTATGCTGAGAGGGCAGTAGTGAAATTAAAGCAGCTTATTCTTGCACTATGATTAGTCCTGCACGCACACAATGTGCATGTGCCATATAACAAAGGATATCTTAGAAATGGCTCCATGACTCTCAAACAACATATTAGGCCCAGCCGCCCAGGAACATGGAAATATGGCATAAGAGATCCAAGTGAAAAGTATCTTGCTAATTATCATGTGAGTGTTATCACGCAAATGACTGGGCATAGAATACCAAGATAATGGGGTTGACCATTGCTTCAGAATATAAAAATAAAGAAAAGGGCAAATTACTTGCTTAAGTGCAACATGCATCAATGTGCTCCCTAACCTTTTATTTGTTTCATCATGGCAGCTCCTGTACATTTTTGTCAAAGAAGGACTTCCACTGCTTGTACTTGTTAAATCAAAATCTTAAACTAGACTGATCAAAACCATGAAAAAACTTGATTGATTGATTGAGCCAAAACAAATGTCAATTGGGAGGCATATAGATGCATTTTGAACTTTAAGGTAGTAAAGTCAACTTGTGGGTGAACCTTTGATATAGCAACCGAATAAAAGGTAAAGGGATTTATCCTGGAAAGTATTAGCCACATATCCATGGGTAAGGACCGTGTTGAGGTTATAAGAGTATTGAGTATTGTATTATTAGGTAATAGAGTATTTGGATATCCATTTATCTCTATCTTATATATGTATCTTGTTGACCTAATATCAACAAACACAACTCTTCTCTTTTTTCTACGTGGTACCAAAGTAAAGGTTGAAACCCTAGCCACCACCCACCTTCTCCTCCATCTCCAGCGTCGGCAACACCATCTCCGACAACCTCTGGTGTCGGCAGAAGCAGCCTAGCCGCCTCCCGTCGCCACTAGCCTCCATAGTTCCCAACCCAGGCGTTGACAAACTGTCCAGGCCAGGTTTCCGTCTCCGCCAGGGCCCTCTTGGGCCTCCTTCGCTGTCATCCAGCCCCCTGCCAGCCTCCTCTGGCCACGTCGTTGTCGTCAGACCTCCAGCAGGCCAACCCCTCTACTGTAAGGCCTCCTTTTATTGTCAACAGGCCCTTTCTAGGCCTGTCCGGTTGATCTAAGGGACTCTCGGCCCCTTCTCTATCATCGATAGCCTCTACCGCCATCTCTTGTACATACCTATATGTGATATGTGATTGGTGTGTAGAAAAGTCTTTCTACCACCATCAAGATTAATCCGATGGCTACTACTACTATTGTACGACTCATAAAAAGAACAGTATCTTCTTGTTCCTGCTACTACTGAGCGTGGTGCTTGCTATCTATCTATTTTTCATCTCTTGGAGGCTTCTGGTGTGTATTTTTGCCCCTAAAAAATATCGTTTCAGGTCTGATTTCTATTATTCAGTATGGCTTCTAGGGAATCTCTTGTCAAGAACTTAAGTGACACCTCAAAGAAACTTAATGGGAAAAATTACTTGTTATGGACACAGAGTTTTGAGACATTCCTGACTACTCATCGCAATTTTCGACATTTGACTCAACCTCCACCAGATACAAAGGATAACACATATGACGACTGGTTTGCAGATGTTGCAGTTATTGTCTCCTGGTCATAGAATCAAACGTCGGTTTCGTGTCGGACTTCGGTCCGACAAAAATAGGAAACGTGTCGGACATCGGTGGAAATGCCGGTGGAAACGCGGTCAATTTACGGAAGTCCATGAAAATGGTAAAAAAACTTTGAATTTTGATTTAAAACTCTTGGATAAGCCAAAGTAAGTAATAATCTACATCTTAGACTACTTAGATCAATTTCCTCAATATATATCACATGAAAATACAGTAGATATACCTAATAGAAATATCCCGAAGTATAAATAATACATAAAAATGCTTAATAAATGTTTAAAAACAAAAAGACTCAAAAAAGTTACCTCATATATGCTTAATACCATGAAAAATGCCTTGATGGATCAAAATATTCTTCCTGTACATCAGTTATATTGTGTTCTCGATGAATTTGTTGGACTCTCTACAGAACACATAGTTGTTCCAAGACATATGATTATAATATGTCTGATATTCATTGATGAAGTAGTGGTATTGTAATATTGGCAGTTGTATTAAGAATCCCGTTGATAGATATTAAGGAATTATATATACTAGTTGAGGCTGTCGAGGGATAAAAGAATGACTTGGAGGACGTTTATGTGGTTGCTCTTCATATTGTGTTGGAGGAGGTGCATAATGAAATAATGAATCCATATCCCATCCAGTTTGTTCGCTTGGAGCATAAGAAAATGTAGTTCTTGTCCAATCGCTTTGAGCACTATAGTCTGTTTGCCCAACAGAACCACCTCCATAAAAACTATAATTATAAGGATCTCTAGGATCATGAATACTCAAAGAATTAAGTGAGTCTAACAAAGATCCTCTTGTATGACTGCTTCAAGAATCTTCATCTAGTTGTTGATCACGACGACCCCGTCGTCGATAATAAATTTCTGGTCGGCCTCCATGATCCTCATCTTGTGTAGCATGTGTGAAGGCATCCTCCACTGTAAATGGACTAAGTGGCCTTTGTGTCTCTCTCTATTTTTGTGACTCTTCTGTTGCAGGTAGGGTTACATCTCTAATGCCACCATCATCGTCGTTTGGTGGTTGTGTGCCATCATCATCATCTGTGCTACTGTCATCTCCTAAGCCTCGAGTATGTCCACGAGAGTGTCCTGATGAGCTAATGTATTCCTCTACATCAATGCCCATTTCACTAGAAATTCTAGAAGATGGTCTACCTTCTTCTTTATCTAGAACTGGTTCTCCATTTTCTTACAACCATTGAAGTATAGGATCATTTTCTTCGACCTCCTTATAAATATATGCAAGATTTATTAGGTCCATGTAATATTTTTCTTCTCCCTCTTTAATATGTTTTATTCTTAGCCGCATGTTATAATACACAAATACCAAGTCATTCAACATTGCAGTGCCTAATCTGTTTCTTCTCTTTGTATGAATAAGGTTGCATATACTCCAATTTCGTTCACAACCAGATGCTACTGTTGTTTGAGATAAAATCTTTACAGCAATATTCCTCAGATTTAGAGCATCTGTTCCATTTAACATTCACCATTCACCTGAAATATGATATTTATTTATTAACTATATTATGAAATAATATTATGAAATAAAAGAAATGATATTAACAATATTACTTGAAGTCATTGTATCACGAGAACGTATCGTATGAGGCTCTCCAAATGATATAAGTTCATCTCGAAAGTACTTCAATTCATTGAGAGCTTGTACTTGGACATTGACAATGGACTTCAATTTTTTGATCACATCTTTAGTAGATGCTAATAAATCAGTACAACTGCCAAGTTGATGACTGTACTGGAACAGTGGATTCAAATAATATGCTACATTAACAAAAAAACTTATTTAGCAAATAATTTTGTAATAAATGAAATATAATGATGAAAATTATGAATGTTCATGTTAAAATGCTTACCAGCTTCATATAGAGGATTAAGAAGCATGTTAGATCATCTGTCATCTATAATTTTGAGATATGTCTTAGATGATCTGTATGCTGCATCAGCCACAACATCCTTCATCAATTTCATTGCCTTATATAAGAAACCCATGGTAGGCTTCTTATCACCATCCACCTATCGAAGGACCTTTGAAACTAGTGCCATAATATGTACAACCTTTCGACAATTCTCCCAAAAATGTACATTATTTATAATTGAATTTACTCTCCTACCAATTGGACTTTCACTCTCGTAATATTTGTACCACTGTGGCGAATTAAACATATACTTCAGTCCATTTCTTTTATCAATCATACTTTGGAGAGCAATATAATTTGTTGCAAATCTGGTGACTCCTAGACGAATCAAATCACCACCACAATACTCGGATGACTTCATTAAAGCTAGTAAAAAAGAATGGTTGTAAATGAAATTTGTTACAAACTTTGCATCTCTCATTGTCTTTTCCACCAACTTCGTCTTCCCAAAGTCCTTAAGTATTAAATCAATACAATGAGCTGCACATAGTGTCTAATGTGTCATGCTTTCTCATAATTCTAGAGCCAGTCTTTTTAAAGTTACTTTCATTATCAGTCACAATCTGCACCACATTTGCTACTCCCACTTGTTTAATGATTTCTTCGATTTGCTTGTATAT
>JAMKQA010011193.1:0-44524 GCA_024699735.1 Posidonia australis
ACAATCTACACAAAAATCACCAAGGGATGAAACTCAAAAATGGCTACCGTAGCCTTCATTTCAAAATCTCATATATCTTTACCCATTTCCATCCTAACCGCATGATATCTATGTTTTCATGCCATTCAACTCATTCTCATCAATTCCACTATTTTTCTACGATTTCACATGCATTTATCTCTATTTTCATGCATTTAACATGATCTACTAGAAGCATGTAAACGAGATAAGGAAAAGGGCCGCATACCTCGAGTGGCTCTTCGGCAATCTTCCTCACTCCCTGGCAAGTCTCTTCTCTCCCTGGCGAGTCTCTTCTCACAAACCACCACCTCCTCTACTGCATGGCATTCTTCCTTTCCTTCTCCTCTCTCGGTTACCTTCCCTCTTATCGCTTCGCTTCGCCTCTCTTTATCCTCCCCTCCTCCCGCGTGGCGCCGACCGTCCATCGCGTCGGAAGAGACGGTGAGGCATAGGCCACTGGCTTCTAGTGGCATGGGTGGGGAGTGTGGAAAAAGATGAAGACGGGATGGTGGCTTGTGAGGGAAGGAGAGAAAGAGAAAGAGAAAAAGAAGGAAAGAAAAAGAAAAAAAGACAGGCACACAAAACGAGGCAACTATGCATCCCTAATTGGGCCTTGCATTGGTCCCAAATTACAAACAGGAGAACAGAAAGCTAACCCAACTCTCACACATGCAAGAAACAACATATTATCCATTAATAAATGATTTACACAATATTTCAATTAATTACATAGTTTACAATTAAAAATGGATAATTAGGCCCAAATGTCACATCCTACCCCCTTAAAAGAATTTCGTCCTTGAAATTCAGCTCTAGTAAAACAAATAGGGGTATTGTCTCTAGATGTCCACCTCACGCTCCCAAGTAGCCTTCTCTGCACCATGGTGTTGCCAATGAACTAATACCAATGGAATCACTTTGTTCCTAAGGACTTGTTCTTTTCTGTCCAGTATCTGAACTACATTCTCAATCATAGACAGGTCCTCTTGCAGCTCCTCTAGCTGCACAGGTATCACCTAGGACGCATCGGCCAAACACTTCCTCAACATCGATACATGGAAGGTAATCTGCACACCAGCCAACTTTGGAGGCAGATCTAGTTGTATGCCACCTCACCAATCCTCTTGGTAATCTGGTACGGCCTGATGTATCTTGGGCTCAATTTGCCTCTCTTACCGAACCACATCACACCCTTGGTTGGTGACTCCTTCAAGAATATGAAGTCTCCTACCTCAAATTCCAGAGCTCTCCACCGCCTATCAGCATAGCTCTTCTACCAACTCTAGGCAGACAACAACCTCTTCTTGATCAGATCCACTTTGCCCTCGTACTGCTTTATGATCTCAGGCCTAACTAATAGTCTCTCACCCACCTCGCTCCAGCAAATGGGTGTCCTGCAGGGTCTGTCATTCAATGCCTCATATAGAGCCACACCAATACTGTCGTGGTAACTATTACTATATGCAAACTCAATTAGAGGTAAGCTTATTCGAAAATCACCAGAAATAGAATTAAAAATGAGGTTACACGTTAATCTATCAATAAACACATAGGTTAATGTTAACAATTAGGCTATTTCAATCAGGTTAGAAGTCAAGATTTATGCACAGAATTCATAGAAATTAAAACTGCAATGATATTTCAAGAGAAACATTATGTTCTATAATCTTTAACAACAAAATATACTGAAAAAGATAAAGATCTCTCAAAACCAAAAGAAAAGAAAAGAACTTCACCACTCTCTCACAAATCTTGGAGCTTAAATCTTTAGTACCCATCGTTTACGATGCGACCATGCCTTGAATGGATTGGATGCGTGTTGTTCACCTTGGATCCTTGATGTTTGTGCATCCCACTACCGTAACAAACCACCTCTACACAGGCCTTAGCTTCAACCATGCACAATCAAGTCGTCGAGGCACCCAAAAACTTCCCTTGGATGTCACCAACTTTTTTGTGGAGAGAAGAGAGGACGACTAGGGCTGAAAAAAAATGAGATAACCCCCTTGCAAATGACGGCCACAAGGGTTTTTATCCTTGTGTTTGCAACCCTAATTCCTAATATTCCCCTTAATCTTTTTGTTCCTAATCTGCCCTTGGACGTGGGAGCCTTTAATCCCATGTGCATGCAATATTTCTTGTATTTGATGCATCCATTTCGCTTCTTCATGCACTTTACTTCTTCCATATGCATCTCATCTTCAATGGGGGTGGTTTTGTTAGCATTTCATAGAATTTCTTTCCTTTTTTCAGTTTTTGCCCTTAGAAGTAATTTCACCTAAAATCCTACAAAATTGCATAAAAACACCTTCCATGAAGCACTATAATACATTAAAATGCATATAAAAAATACACTTTTTAAAGTTAAACAAATTCCCCCATACCTACACTTTGCTAGTCCCTTAGCAATGCTTAGACTAACCAAGAGATAGAGCGCAGAAAAGCAAAAAAAAAAAAACACATCCTAAACTTCAAATAAAACAACTAAACAAAAAAATAGAAATAGAAATAGAAACAATAATTGACTCAAAATAAAATACACTACTAAAGTTGCCCCATAATCACTTAGTTAATTATAAAGTTTCCAATGTACCACCAATCTTAGTTTTCTAGATTCACCTCTAGTTGAGCCTTCTCCCTAACCCTTAAGTACATAAATTCTATCTTATTCTTCACAAAATCTTCTTATATATTCGGCCTATATACACCAAGTGTAAGTGAAATTGGCCCTTAACTAGAGTTTTGAATTCACCCTCAACACTTTTTATTTAACTATAGAAATTTTCTACGAGAACCCCAAGAGTGCTACCCCGAGTAATCATTGCCCCTTTATTATTTTATTTTATTCTATTTTATTTTTAACTTTTGTCCACCAATCATCATTTTATGCGAACACCAATTCTTTCCTTAGGAAATGGTGCCCAGTTACTCAATAGTTGTTAAAGTCAAGGTTTCTCTTTTCTTTTCTTTTTATATATATTTTTTCCCTCTCTTTTTTTAACCATTGATGTGGTGACACTGCTCAAGCAGCATGACCAAAAGTAGATCCTTGGGTTTCTTCTCTATTTTCCTGACCTCCTAGGCCATGGGGATTCTGGATGGTTCGGCTTGGAAGAGAGCCTTTTCCTCTAGTACTAAATGCAGCAATTAATCGTCCTAATTGGCTCTCTATCCAAGAAATAGCTTGATCATGATTATTCATCATTGGGTTGGTTTGATTACTAATCCTCAAAATAAACTCTATCCCCTTCTCCATAACTACTAATCTCCTCTCTAAGTCACTAGTATTATTGGGATAGGGCCCAGATGGATGCTGCTTTTGGTGGGGCACAGTTTGAAATGACCTAAATTGATTCCCCATGTGACTAGGTCCTGCCAAAGCTGAAGAATTTCCTATCCCATGCTGTCCTTGACCATTCCACGAGAAATTAGGATCGTTCCTCCACCCTGGATTATATGTAGATGAATAGGGGTCTTTTCTAGATTTATAAAACATGGCATTGACTTCCTCATTCATCTTAGAACCAATCACAGAAGGGCAATCCTCTATCACATGGCCCACTCCTTGACATCATACACACCTAAGCATGGATGAAGCCTCCCTTTTCTTGTCCTTAACTTCTAATGCTTCTAATCTCCTTGCAAATGCACTCATTCTTGCTTATGTTGCAATGGAAGATTCAAGAGAATGCATACCATGAGGATTTGGGTTTTTCTCGTGCATGGGTTCTATAGATGACTCCCATTGCAACGCCCTTTCTTCTAGGCCCTCTAAAAAATCCCAAGCTTCATTCTCTTCCAATTTCATGAACACTTCATGACACATAGATTCTAACATGGTTTTTCTTGGGATATCTAAGCCATCATAAATGATTTGACATTGTCGACAACGTTCAATGCCATGGTGCAGGCATTGGGCCAACAACTCACAAAATCGCTCAAAGAACTCCCAAAATGGTTCCCATGGTTTCTGCTTGCACAACGATATTTCATTTCTCATTCTAATAGTTTTATGCATTGGATAGTATTTCTTCAAAAATGCAGAACAAAGAATTGGTAGGCAAGCTGTATAACCATTTCTTAGCATGATCTTTTAATGCAAAAGGAACAAATCTCAACTTAATAGCATCAGATGTCTAATGTGGCAATTTCATCATGCTACAAACTTCATTAAATTCATGTAAAAACAAATATGCATCTTCCGTATCCATGCCAATGAATTTTGGCAGTTGAGCAATATAATTAAACTTAAGTTCAAAATGCTCACCAACACACTAAGGCAGTACTAAGCAAGATGGTTGCTCTAGATGAGCAGGATAGCAGATACTCTCCAAAGTTCTACGAGGATTACGGGCTGCCATATTTTCTATAGCATCTAATCGAATTAATCTGTTGGAATTATCCCTAGTCCACCTTTGCATACACTATCCTTTAACAAAATTATGCAATGCAGAAGTAAGAAATTATATCGACTACGTAGCTTGACTACCACCACTCACAGAAGAACAAAAGCAAGTCCAAACCGTCCTAAAGCACTCAACACAAAATTTCCCTACCAAAATGAATCACACCATCACAATCTGTATTAAATAAAAATTCATAACTAAGAACAATCCATGAGCAAATTAAAAATAAATTCAACTACTAATTATCACAACATACTAACAACACAAAAAGGCAAAAACATAAAATTGAAACTATGCATGAAAGAAATATATACAGTTGCACAAATAAATGATTCATATATATATATATATATATTTCTATTAATCAACCATTATCAGAAGAGTTATAAAGATTTAATATGTCAACTCCTCTCTTGTCAGCAAGCTTCAAAAATGATTTCAATCTCTGGCCATTGACTTTAAAAATGTTTTTATTATCGGGATTTTCAACCTCAATAGCCCCATGTGGGTAAACTGTCCTTACAATATAGGGACTTGTCTATCTTGATTTTAATTTCCCTAGAAATGAATGAAGGCTAGAATTATATAAGAGAACTTCTTGGCCAGGAATAAATGTTCTTCTAAAAATTTTCTTATCATGAAGAATTTTTGCTTTTTCCTTGCCAATTTTTGAACTCTCATATGCTTCATTATGTAATTCTTCTAACTCAACCAATTGCAACTTTCTTGTACTACCTGCAAACTCTAAATCCATATTAAGCTGTTTAATTGCTCATAATGCCCTATGCTCTAATTCCACCAACAGGTGACAAGCCTTTCCAAATACCATTCTATATGGGGACGTGCCAGGATTAGTTTTGTATGCGGTCCGATAGGCCCAAAGAGCATCATTTAACTCTTCAGACCAATTCTTCCTAGTGGGGTTAACTATTTTCTCCAAAATTTGCTTAATTTGCTTGTTGGCACTCTCAACTTGTCCACTAGTTTGAGGATGATAAGGAGTAGCTAACTTATGTGTAATTCCATAATTTTTCATTAAAGCATCCAAACTTCTATTACAAAAGTGCGTCCCCCTATCACTAATAATAGCTCTAGGCACACCAAACCGTGAGAAATATTTTCACAAATTTTACCACTACCTTGTTTTCATTTGTCTTGGTGGGGATTTCTTCTATCCATTTTGTCACATAGTCCACCACCACTAAATTGTAAATATATCCATTTGAATTTGGATATGGACCCATAAAATCAATACCCCACACATCGAAAACTTCAACCTCCAAGATAGAATTCAAAGGCTCATATTTCTTCATGATATCCTCCCCATTTTCTGACAATGTGCACATCTTTGACAATGCTCATAAGCATCTTTATAAAGAGTGGGCCAATAAAACTAGCAATGCAATACTTTAGCTGCTGTCTTCCTTGACCCAAAGTGTCCTATAACACCCCTAATTCCCATAATAATTTAAAATAATTTAAATTATGAGAAATTAAAAGCTAAACAGAAATATCTACTACCAGGTACTTGTGTGTGTGACTACGAGACTCTGGACTATGTGCACTATGCTAAAATCCATCTGCATACCTACACTTGCAAATCAAAAACCACGAAAATCAAGCATGACTAACGAAAGTTACCCAGCATGCACCCCACGAAAAACAACGGAAAATAAATCTATATTAATTTTTCCTTAAAAATCATTTCACAAATCATTTTCTCCAAAACCGCCAAGATTGACAAACTAGGCCCAATAGGCCGAAAACCACAACAAACGTGGCCCACACGGGCCAAAACAATAAACAGGGCTCTTCTAGTCCAAAACCACAAACAAGGCCTTCAATGGCCAAAACAACACACAGTGAGTCGAGAAGCTCAACGCTAGGCAACCAACTCTAGCCACAAGCAGTCATCGAAGTGTACTGCACTGCCATGGTGAGGCCACCCTATGCAGGAGCGATCATCATCCCATGATTCACCCACCTGGAGAACTCTCACAAAGCTAACTCCGCTCTAGGAAGGCAGTCTTGTCTCTCAAGATGCTACCAAACCAGGAAAACATTTCCAAAACAGGCCAACATATCTCTTTTGAAAACCATTTTCAAAACCATTTCATAGCTTTCGGAAACTCTTTCAAAAACATCGACAAAATGACACATCAGGTGTCCTACAAGACCACCACTAATAGCCGACAATCCCATCTTAAATGGGCAAAACAAACCAATCTGGAAAACCCATAGAAATCACATTTTATAAAACAGTTGGGCCCCAATTTGGCATACCGAAATAGGCTCAATATACCGAAATCTCCTAGAACGGAAGACCAACCAGAATCGGTTGACCAAAATAGGTGCAAGCACCCAAAATGGTAGACCAAAAACCAAACCATTCGACCGAAAGTTCTTGGTTCGGTAGGCCAAATAAATTTGATTAACCGAACTGGGAAAACAGTAGACGAAGGAGATTCGACCGACCAAATTTCAACTACAAAATGGCATACCGAAAATGTTATGTATGCTGTTTTCCACGAAACCAGGAAACAACATAAGGCACAAGTCTATAAAATCACCCAAAATGGGACCAAGGAGGGGACCCCCAAAACAAGTATCATAAAATCCAACTAAAACATATATTGGAGACCCTCGCGTCTACTCCAAATCCACACAAACAAAACCAAAATCCATCCATCATGCAAGGAGAAATAAATTCGAGAAGCCATAGGAGTCGAAAACGACCCAAAACCACACAGCACCATTAATGGCCATAAATTTTACCATAAATCATCATAAATTCACAATAGATTCTAGGAATGTAAAGTTACCTAGATTTCATGCATCCCTATTATTTTCTACCATTTTCATACTTTCTACAACATAAGGGTGAGGTGCGTACCTAAGAACGCACTCCAGCGATCCACTCTGATCTCCGGCAAACACTGACGATCCCTGGTGTCCTCAGCCACTCTACGACCTCAGCGAGACCACACCGAAGCTCCATTCATCGCCGCACATTGCTGCACGACACCGTCGACCCTCGAGCACATAAAACAGAGGCAATAGAGGAGAAGGGGAATGGGGAAGAGGGAAAGGGTGAGGTGGAGAATGGGGTGAGTGGAGGGAGAGAGGGAGGGGAAGGAAGGGAGAGAGAGAGATGATGGAGTGGAGGAGAGCAAAGAGTGGCATGCTTAGGGAGGAGGACGAGGCACAAGAGAGAAGGGAAGGATGGGTTGCCAAATAGGGAGTGTGCCTCGGCTTAAATAGCCACGTAGGGAGGAAGGTAAGCACACATCCGCACCAACAAGCCTCCACCTACCAAACATGAACCCCGCACACACACAACCACTCACTCCTAGCATGAGGCCAACTGCAAGCCTCACCAACCGGCTATCAAACACAACTCCACATGGACCCACACACAGGCCCACAAGCACAGTGCCACACCCACAATGCCAACCACATGGGGACAAGCACAAGAATACACAAATAGAAGCTGACCCACGAGATCCAAGCTCAAAATCACAAAATTACACAAACGGGCTACGGAACAATAACACCCATCTAAATAAAAATTCATTAAATATGTAAATAATTACAAAATGAATTTATGGGTGTCACATCCTAACCACCTTAAAAGAAGATTTCGCCCCCGAAATCACTTGTAGGTGTGACCATGCTGGTGGAACCCTACATGGCTTTCCTTACAGTGCGTGGAAGCACACGAGGAGTCCTGATACGGTCACGGCAAAGATGGTGAATCCGAAGAAGAAGACTACACTTGGAAACACCATGGAAAGATAAGAAAGGATAAGGAAAGGAGTCGCCACCTAGTCTTTTAATGGAAAGACGAGGAAAACCAAACACGAAGGAAAAAACGAAAAGAAAACAAGGTGAAGAAACATGTATGCTCTGTGCCTAAAGGAGGTAATGCACAAATCATTGTAGGCCAGAGAAAGGGTAAGGATTCTTATTACGCATGGAGAAGGGGTTAGGCACCCCCATGTGCCTGAGGAATTCAGCCTTTCTAGGTTTCATACTTGCTAAATGGTCTATTGGGTGTGTACTTGCCTATTTTGAATGCACATGCTCAAGATGACTACGAAAACATGCCAAATCAAAGAGAAGAAATGAATAAAAGGAAAAAAGATAATACGAGGGACAAATGTAGGCATTGAGAATGCCGCTTTACTGTACGCCCGTGGGCGATGACAAAAATCGTGAAAATTGAGAAACTCTCGGAAAGCATCATGCAAATCAACAGAAACTCAATGAAATCCTAAAAAATCAAATTGGGGAAAATAATCCTCATTCGAGACAATATCGGCATTGTTAAGCCTGTTAATGTATGCCTTCGAGTGATAGAAAGCTAAATCAAATCAGAATCGCGAAAGCCGGAAGAAACCCGGGAAACGATTGGAAAACCAAGCTCGAAATGAGTTAGAAATGAGTGCACGATGAAAGAAAGAAGGCACAAGAAAATATGCATGAAAAAGTGCAACAAAATGTGCAAAATGCATGTGAGAGTAAAAAAATGTAGATTCTAAGGACTTTTGTGCAAAATTCACGAATATAGAATGAAAACTGAAATTCTGAGTCTAAATCATCAAAAATACATAGAAAAACACATTTTATGAAATTTTGAAGAAATCTGGGGGTCAAATGTGCAAATTTGTGCATCTTTGGTCAAATTCAAGATTCCTAAGGTTCAAAATGCAATTTTGCCATTAAAACATTATTTAATGCAATTCTACAAAAATTCAAGGTCAAAAATGCAAGAAAAAGAGCTTAAGTTTGGAAGCAAAAATTTCGAGGGACTGACATGCAAATTTACCCTAGAAAACATGCATTTAGTGAGAAATCTGTAAAATTCAGGGGCTAAAATACTATTCAGGTCACATTTAAGCAAATATTTAAATTCCTAGGGTTTAATTTGCAATTTAAACAAAGAAATATGCATTCAGAACTATTTCAACAAAGCTCATGGTTTTAAATGCAAAAATGATGGACTTAGATGCATAAAAAGAAGCACAGAGGTTTTATAACAAAATTTAAAGCTTGAAAGGCATTAACAAGACTATTCAGGGGGCACATTGCAATATTTTCAAATCAAACTTTATTCAAACAATTTTAAAAAAATTGCGAGGACCTAATTGTAGGAAAAAAAGGACCTTCTTGTAAGAAAAGAAGGACCTAACTGAATATTTTTAAAGGTTATTTTAAAGAAAAACTATTTTTTATATTTTTAAAAAGAAAAGGAATCGACGATCACCGGCAATAGAACTCTTCCATCGACGACCGCCTCCGGAGCATCCCAAAGCCTGATCGAAGATCAGAAAACACGATGAGCAAGAGGAGTGGAGAAGAAGAGGATCTAGTGGTCTAGATCACAGCCTCGACGGCTGGAATGGGCTGCCCATCTCCCTCGCTGTAGTGACTGCTCCGGTGACGACGTCAGTGAAGAAGGAGGTGCTGGAGGGCTGCGGCATGGCGCTTAGGGCTTCTGGAAGCTTGGAGGCAACGAGTGGAGATTTTCCCCTCTTCCAGAAGCAGGAATGGGACACTCCTCCCATCCTCGGACCTTGGTCGTCGTTGACACGATCCAACTCCAGTGAGCTCGACTGTTGTGGCTACCCAGGGCTTGAGGCTTGGCTTCGATGGCTCTGATGTGTTGGGGGCATGCCGTGGAATGTTTCTAGATGTTCGGAGAGGCACGACGGAGCTAGAGGCTCGCGTCCCTTTGCTGTTTTCGATCGTCTTCCCTGGCAATGGCGAGACGTCGCGACTCCGGTGAGCTTCCACTGAGGGCTTCCACAGCGATGGAAGTGAAGTTTTAATGGGTTGAGAAGAAAAAGGGAGGTCTGGGAAGGAGGTTCGAGTACTCTAGGACTAGGGTCATGCCCTAGACTCGCACCCCCACCAAAGCCATAAGAAAATTGCTCCGGCGAGGCCTGAGAACACGATTCCGAGTAGAGGAGACCTCTAGCTCTGTTGGAATCAACCCAGGGAGATAGAGGGAGACCTAGGAGAGCATTTTTAACATGAATTGAAGTCAGTGGCGGGCATACCTGGACTGGTAGTGAGCATGAATGTTGGAACTTGTCGGAGCTCACTAGAGATGCCTGGAAACTCTAAATTCTCTCCTCCACGAGCTTCCTCCTTACTCCAGGATCACTTTGGTAGCTCTAATTGGGAGAAAAAGCTTTGGGCAGCTCTTCTCTCAATTTTTCCAAAATCCCCTTTTCACTTGCAAATGGGGCTATTTATAGGCTTCCAAATGGCTTGGCAGGTTGTTATGGTTAGAGTAGAAGGTGGTTAAGAAGCGGTGGGAAGTGGTTAAGGTTGTTGGAGTGAAGTTGGAAGTGGTTAAGGTTGTTGCAGTTTGACTTATGGTTTAGGGTTTGAATTTAATTTAGGTCTTAACCTAGGGTTTAAGGTGTGGATTAGGGTGTAGCCTAGGTTTTAGGGTTTATTTAGGGTTTTATAGTTTTGTTTAGTTTTTTAGGGTTTCTCTAGGGTTTTATGGTTTTGTTTAGTTTTTTAGGGTTTTACGGTTTTGTTTAGTATTTTAGGGTTTTCCTAGGGTTTTTTTGAGTTTTATTTGGTTTTTTAGATTCTTGTGAGGGTTGGGTCCATTTGCAAGCATATTAGGGTGTCTACAAATGCCCCTCCCTGGGTGAGGTCGGAGGACGAATGGAACAGAGTCTGATACTCAGGGTTGACAGAGTCACCCCACCCCTTCTTACAAGGAAGAGAGATCAGGAGGAGGAGCTCATCGCTCGAAGTTGACGAGGATGCCCTGTCCGAGGCTGCAAGAAAGAGTTAGTTAGTGGCAACCAGCTACCAACCGATGAATGCACCAGAAGTCTTGTCCTATCTCCCTGAACACTATAGTTGAAGCCAACATCATAGAAACCAATACAAATGACAAATGCCAACAAGTTGACGACCAATCAGCTCCCAAAATACATGACTGGTTATCACTATTATCGGCAAAAAACGTCGAACAAGACTCACGGTGCTTGCCGACCGAGAAGTGACTGGTCACAGAAGTCATCCAGGTAGTTCAGGATACTAACCCAAGAGGAGGGAAGGAACAAGGAGAGTGGGGAAATCCATCAAGCATCACAAGGATTGCCCGGGTAGTTTGGGATACCAACCCAAAGGAAGGAGGCAAACAGTTTGCTTTGATTCCATCCATTCGGAGTGAAACTCAAAACAGAAAGGGGGGCACCGAGGTTCATCGGGATGGATCAAACCACGGATGGGACTATCTAGACTCTGGGCGGTAGTCTAGAAAAACGAGATGGAAAATGGAGGCCTTGAATTTGTCCATCAGGATCAGAATTCAAAGGCAAGGCAGGTGGCATCAAGATTCGTCCTAACAGATCGAACCGTAGATCGGACCATCTGGACTCCTAGCGATAATCTAGAAAATGAGATGGAAAAGGGAGTCCTTGAATACATCCATCAGGATTGGAATTCAAAGGCGAGGGAGGTGGCATCGAGATTCTTCCTAACAGATCGAACCGTGAATGGGACCATCTAGACTCCAGGCGGTAGTCTAGAAAAATGAGATGGAAAAAGGAGGCCTTGAATCAATCCATCGGGATCGAAATTCAAAGGCAAGGGAGGTGGCACCGAGATTCGTCCTGACAGATCGAAATACAGATGGGTCCATCTAGACTCCAAGCGGTAGCTTAGAAAAATGAGATGGAAAAGGAAGGCCTTGAATTCGTCCATCAGGATCGAAATTCAAAGGCGAGAGGAGTGGCACCGAGATTCATCCTGACGGATCGGACCGCGGATGGGACCATCTAGACTCCAAGCGGTAGTCTAGAAAAATGAGATGGAAAAGAGAGGCCTTGATTCCATCCATCAGGATCAGAATTTAAAGGCGAGAGGGATGTGGCACTGAGATTTGTCCTGACGGATCGAACCATGGATGGGACAGTCTAAACTCCTGGTGGTAGTTTAGAAAATTGAGATGGAAAAGGGAGGCCTTGAATCCGTCCATTAGGATTGGAATTCAAAGGCAAGGGAGGTGGCACCAAGATTCGTCCTGAAGGATCGAATCACGGATGGGACCATCTAGACTCCGAGGGGTAGTCTAGAAAAATAAGATGGAAAAGGGAGGCCTTGAATCCATACATCAGAATCGGAATTCAAAGGCAAGAGGAGGTGGCACTAAGATTCATCCGAATGGATTGAAACCGTGGATGGGACCATCTAGACTTTGGGCGGTAGTCTAGAAAGATGAGATGGAAAAGGAAGGCCTTGAATCCGTCCATTAGGATTGGAATTCAAAAGTGAGAGGGGTGGCACAGAGATTCATCTGGACATATCAAACAACAGATGGGACCATCTAGACTCCGAGCGGTAATCTAGAAAGTTGAGATGGAAAAAGGGAGGCCTTAAATTCGCCCATCTGGATCGGAATTCAAAGGCAAGATGGCCTGACCTTCTGTTTAGCCAAATGGATTTGCTAAGGGGATCTTATTCAATACCAGTGCACCCTAGATCATCGCCGTTGTGGGGGATGTTAGTTGAAACAGCGTAGTACCCTGCTACAGTTGTTATTTTGTAGGAGCCATTATGTGATGAATGTCACCTCTCCATAAGAAGGTGCACTAACCATCATTAGGAAGATAATTCACATCAAGAGTTCTCAAAACAGTCCTTCTTTCCACAAAGTAGCTTACATGCCCCTAGTCGAAGACTCTTGTTCAATTACATAGTAACATGATGATCTATTAGGCACCTGATACGTGACCTTCGACCAAAGAGTAGCTGACATGCCCCTAGTCGAAGATTCTGGTTCAATTACACTGTAGCTGGTGTTTTGTCAAGCACATGATATGTGACTTTTGACCAAAGAGTAGCTGACATGCCCCTGGTGTTGGATTGGTTGAACATCATTTGAGGGTATGGGGTCTTGGAAGCCAGACTGTAACTACAGATGTTCCATGAACCACTGGAGTACTTGAGATCATCACTAGTCGAAGTCAGTGATCCATTCATCAAGTGACTGGAAGTATGTGCACCTAGCTGCTTTCCTATATTGTACTTGGAAGATAGAAGGAATAGTGGCAACTCGATAAAGGCCTTTGATCAAGATTGTAACTTGCCTTTGGCTGGTAGGTTCAGGATGTGTTCTACTCAACCGTGGTGTTCTGATAGCTCCATATTTGGCTGCGATACTGTAGGATATTCTCCCAGTTGTATTTGCCAAGTTCTGGATTGCTGCATAGAGCCCACAGTCATGCTGTTGTCTCTGCTAATAACTTGATGTGTAGGCCTTGATCAGAGAACAATTGACTTGCCTTTGATGAACCAAGTAACAGATTGTGTGAGCCTAGCTAGAAAGCAGCTAACATGCCCCTAGCATAAAAGGTGAATGATGCCCAATGAGAACAGAAGTCAGATCTGGAGATACCAAGGCAAAATAGATGCCTGTGGCATCGAGGCAGGCTATCACGGGAAGTGTTGAGCACCACTCGATGATGTAAAGACTTGAGGATTATACTGTGACTGTAGGCACACTTTGAGTCACTGAAATGGAGTAGACTGATTTTGGTTGAGGCCAGAGACACACTTGTTCACTGACTTGAGGCGTGTATATTCATCTACTGTCCTGAGCTATACTCTAGTGGCAGGAAGTAATGTGATACACCGTAGTCTGTCTTAGGCTACCTATTCTCTGTGCTACTACTCATTGTGTCATTGTGCTCTGGCTACAAACATGTACTTCACTGCGTTGACCTCAGGCATTCCCTAAACAATGTTTACCACACCTAGACTGTTGCAGAGGAATTGCTGTCACACTGTTGATTCTGCAAGTCTATGTAGCTCGTACACTAACTGGTTCCTCATTGTATATGTACTTTGACCATTGAGGAGCTGAAATGTCTTTGACTAAAAGCACTTGGCAAAAGTCTTGTTGAACAAGTCTATATGCAAACAAAAAGATTCTTCCAAGCAAGGCTATGAT
This sequence comes from Posidonia australis, assembly GCA_024699735.1. NCBI lineage: Eukaryota > Viridiplantae > Streptophyta > Magnoliopsida > Alismatales > Posidoniaceae > Posidonia > Posidonia australis. Next base: position 14,413 of record JAMKQA010011193.1, read on the forward strand.
GATTATTACTATTGTTGTGGACTCTACTATTGTGAACAATTTAGTTATTTAAGGATGACCTTTTGTTTGATCAAGAAATGCGTGCCTTGTGGTTTTAGTTCCTTTTTTTCTACATTCACTGCTTTGCTTGTTCAATGAGTTCATTATATGGATCATTTGCTTGTTTAGTTTAGTTGTTTGTTTGCCCTCAGTTAGGCTGGAAAGCTATATAGAGGAGGATGACTCCTTTGACTCAGTTGCCACTACAGAGACTCGCAAGTCATCAGGTGGCTCTCGCTGGGTAGTGGTGGCACTCGAACTCACTGTAAGGTAGCGTAATGGACCTGGTTCCATGCCAAACTCTTTAAGGTCCTGCACCTGCTTTTTCTTTTCGATATCATTGTCTTTTCTTTTACTCCCTCATACACGTGCAGTTTCATTCTAACCTTGTCTTGGAGGTAATAAGCGCTCGATCTATTCAAGAGGCCTTTATTGCAAGAGGGTGAGTTAGTCCCTCAAAGGTGTGATATTACTGAGAGTATACTCCAACTCCTCTCCAAGGTATGGTAAGGGTAGAGCTACAACGCACGCCTCTTACTCTTGGGCTGACTTCTGTCTTCTCTATTCTTTTATGCCCTTGCGAATGTATGTTTTCATTTTTGGTTCACACTCTCAGTCACCCCTAACATTTTATCTCCCTTTTGGAGGTGCAGGATCCTAGTGAAGCTTGGACATCTTGTCTGGATTTGATGTTCGATGGCTGCCTTGCTAACTCGGTTGTCTAAGTAGTGACAACTGAGGAGGGATAATCCATTCTGACATTGGCGAGCTTTTCCAATTTTCATCATCAGACAGAATGTTATTAACAAGCAAACTACCCTTTTAAATTATTCTTGATGTTTTTCTTGTTTTGTGTTTTTTTGTTCTCTTTTTTTTTTCAACTTTTGTGTTTTTTCTATTTTTTTTGTGTTTTGGTATATGTGATGCAAAAAGAAAACAATGGGAACAATGGAAAAGGATACAGCTCTAGTCCTTGTTGTTGTTGTTGTTTTGTCAATGCCATTAGGGTTCAAAGTAACTCCTTGTAGTGCCACTGGAAACCAGAATCAAGGCAGATGTATCCGAGGCTATCAAAAGCATTATTGGAACTGACTGTCACTGTGAATGCTTAATCTACTAGTGTCATTAAAACTATATCTCTGTTGGAGTTGACATCTGCTGTGACGATTGTCTCCTACTTGATCCAGGGTATTTGCACGTGCTGGGTTAGATCGGTGCATGGAAAATTGGCGAACTGTAGGTTAGGCACCTGCAGAGGAACAAGAACTGGAGTGGCACACATGAGTGTCACCAGACAGAATTGAGAAAAGAATAGAGGACAAATTAGGCAAATAAGGAACAATAACAAGAGCAGCATACACATGTGCTTCCAGACAGAAGTAGAGAGAGGACAAGCTAGGAGAAAAGAGGCCCGATGGATTCCCTGGGAAAAAACTGGGAGAAATAGGAAAACCCCTGAGGTTCCAGTATCCTCGGAGCTTGTAGGCTCAAACATGGTAAGGTCGGCTATTCTAGGGTGTGCGGGTGTGTGTGCAGGTGTATGTGTGTACTGCCTCTTGTGTGTTGACGACAATGTTCCCATTGTCAATCAAATCCTGGACAGCATTCCGGAGAGTAAAACACTTGTTTGTTGAATGTCCATGAATGCGATGGAATGGCAGAACAAGTTAGTCTTATACCACCTAGGAAGCGGGTCCAGTGGTGGACGAACCTCTGGTAACTGCAAGAATGGTGCAACTTTGGGAAAGATGTCACTCAATGAATCCCTGAGTGGGGTGAAGTCTCTTTCCTTATGGCGAGGCCGCCTTTGCCGTTGTTGCTGCCCTTGCTAAACTGACATAACACAAAATGTTGGTTCAACAGTGGTGTGTGAATGTGTAATGCGTGCTGACCTAGATGCTGGTGAGGGTGAAGACATGGATGTGGGTATTGTGCCAACAACAAAGGTCCCACTGTCAATCAAAGTCTGAACGACATCCCGCAGAGTGTAGCATTTATCAGTCGAATGCCCCAGGTCTCAATGATAATCACAGTATGCGCTCACGTCGTACAACGGAGGGAGTGGAGTTGGTGGGGGACACAGATCCGGGAGTCTCAGAAGCAACACAACATGAGGAAAAACAGTGCTCAACGGCTCACCCAGTGGAGTATAGTCACTTTCAACGCGATGGCCTCGCTTCTTCTTAGGTTGCTGTCCTTGTTGAGCCAATGTGACGAGATGCATTGGCTTGACAGTGAGAGGTGTGCAACTAGTGTGCGGTGATGACCTATGTGTTGGGACCTGATCTTGATGTTGAGGTGGGTTCTGAGTATGCTGTGTTGTGTGTGGTGTGGAGCGCGAGAGCAACAGCTATCGCATTGGTATAGCTCCAGGTGACAGACTCGAGAAATGCTGTACTCTCGCACAACTAATGGGTTGATTCCTAAGTGATTCTGATGCATGCTGTGACCAATGCAGTTGTGGTGCAGGAGGTAGAGATAACGCTCCCATCGCCGAAGCGGTGTGATGCTGAGGCGATGGTATGGGCGATAATGAAGTGGGGTGAGCCTGCAATGCTATAGTGGTCTGCACTAGAACCTTAGAGGCCGAAAAAGGAGGACTCTCAATAGGATCAAGAGAAAGGGCCATGTGCTCGAACCCTCTGGCCAAAGCTCTCAAGTACTAAGCCCGTGTGACAGAAGACCCATCAAAAGATAGGTCAGAAGGCAAGAGCGGAACAGGAGTGGTCCCTAAAACAGATGAAACCACAGCTAGTTGATCTCCTAAAATAGTAGGGCCTGAGAAATAGAGTGCAACTGGCATAACATCTAGGACCCACGTGGTAGTCACCACAGTCAAATCAGTGATGGGCCCTAGACCGGCTTGTGTCTGCCACTGTCTCGGAAGAGGGGATAAGGATCCTCCATGACTCTTAAATTGGGACGCATAGAGGGAAGAAGAAACAATCAAAGTGAGAGAAGGAGGATCTGAGTGTGGGACCCCCTTCAAAACAATAACCAGAGGCTTGTGGGTCTACTGGGCCATGGCTAACCGCAAGCGATATGAATGGAGCTACGGCAGAAGACAAATGCACGAGCTCTAAGACGAGCTACTGTCAAAAAGTGATCAATAGCTCGGAAAAGGCAAGAGAAATCAACCACGGGAGGCCTCCTACGATGGAGACACCCGAGCTCCTACCTATGGACCTCGCAACAAGCTACCTAAGAAAATCGGTATGAGAAATAGGTATCAGAACCTGGACAACGACACAAAGACAAATGCGAGTTACTAAAGTGGCATGCCATGACACACAATGCAGATGAATGTCCTAAAGTGCACTCTCTCACCATGCATGTCCCATATGGGGTTGACCACACGAGAGGCACTCAAAGGCTTTAGGTTTTGACTCTAGTTAGAAATGTAAGGTTCCTGTTCTAAATCCTGGCCTAAGCGTAGGTAGTGAACGGGTGGTGCGTTGGTGGCCTCGTCTCTTGTAGTGGCATGGAACTGTACCCACTACTAGCACCGACACGACCCCAGACAAGGGGGGACAAACTAACAACACGCCCTACGCCAAAGCTATAGAACGGGCTGCTAGAATTGTCCTTCGGGAACTGTGGGTGGACTCAGAGGAGAAGATGCATGCTTTCTAAAATGATCATTCATGCAATATGCTTTTGTGTCTTTTACTTGCATTTTATTAGACCATAGGGAATTGTGAGCATTTGTCTCTAGTTATGCCTTATTATTTGTTTATCTGAGTTTGTGTGTTTTATTTTAACCAAATAGGGAAGTAAACATGTCTTTACTCTCCTAATCATGGCAATTAACAAAAGCAGATAAAACACACTATCATGGCATCTAAACAGTCACTCAATGAGGCAAAAGGCATGAACATGGCATGTGCTGGTGTAGTGCTCACAAGTAGTGAAGAAAAGATACTATCAACAGGAAAAGCATGAATTAGGTCATGTGCATGTGCGGTGGCATAACAATAGTGTAAAAAGGCACACAAAGGCATGTTCAGTCAAATAAGTACAACAAACAGAACAAGCAAACAAGCACAAAGTATATAGACCAAAGACAAGTAAGAAAACCAAAACGAAAGCCAGAATCTGGTTATCCCTAGCGGAGTCGCCAGTTCCACTGAAATGCTGGTGGAACCCTGCACGGCTCTCCTTACGGTGCATGGAAGCACACGAGGAGTCCCAATATGGTCACAGCAAAGATAGTGAATCCGAAGAAGAAGACTTGACTCGGAAACACCATGGAAAGATAAGAACGAATAAGGAAAGGAGTCGCCACCTAGTCTTTTAATGGAAAGATGAGGAAAACCAAACACGAAGGAAAAAACAAAAAGAAAACAATGTGAAGAAACATGTATGCTCCGTGCCTAATGGAGGTAATGCACAAATCAATGTGGGTCAGAGAAAGGGTAAGGATTCCTGTTACGCATGGGGAAGCGGTTAGGAACCCCCATCGCCCGAGGAATTCGGCCTTTCTAGGTTTCGTACTTACTAAATGGTCTATTGGGTGTGTACTTGCCTATTCTGAATGCACATGCTCAAGATGACTACGAAAACATGCCAAATCAAAAAGAAGAAATGAATAAAAGGAAAAAAGATAATCCAAGGGACAAATGTAGGCATTGAGAATGCCGCTTTACTGTACGCCCATGGGCAATGAGGAAAATCGTGAAAATTGAGAAACTCTCGGAAAGCATCACGCAAATCAGAAGAAACTTAAAGAAATCCCAGAAAATCAAATTGGAGAAAATAATCATCATTCGGGACAATGTCAGCATTGTTAAGCCTGTTAATGTACACCCTTGGGTGATCGAAAGCTAAATCAAATCAGAATCTCGAAAGCAGGGAGTAACCTAGGAAACAATGGAAAAACCATGCTTGAAATGAGTTAAAATGAGTGCACGATGAAAGGAAGAAGGCACAAGAAAATATGCATGAAAACGTGCAACAAATTGTGCAAAATGCATGTGAGAGAAAAAAATGTAGATTCCAGGGGCTTTTGCGTAAAATTCACAAATTCCGAATGAAAAATGGAATTATGAGGCTAAATAATCAAAAATACAAAGAAAAACACATTTTATGTAATTTTGAAGAAATTTGTGGGTCAAATGTGCAAATCTGTGCATCTTTGGTCAAATTCAAGATTCCTAGGGTTCAAAATGCAATTTTGCCATTAAAACATGTACTTAATGCAATTCTGCAGAAATTCAAGGTCAAAAGTGCAAGAAAAAGAGCTTAAGTTTGGAAACAAAAATTTTCGAGGATTGACATGCAAATTTACCCTAGAAAACATGCATTCAGTGAGAAATCTGTAAAATTCAGGTCACATTCGAGCAAATATTTAAATTCGTAGGGTTTAATTTGCAATTTAAACAGAGAAATATGCATTCAGAACTATTTCAACAAAGCTTAGGGTTTTAAATGCAAAAAGAAGCACAAAGGTTTTATATCAAATTTTAAAGCATGAAAGGCATTAACAAGACTATTCAGGGGGCACATTGCAATATTTTCAAATCAAACTTTATTCAAACGATTTAAAAAAAATTGCAAGGAGCTAATTGTAAGAAAAGACGGACCTACTTGTAAGAAAAGAAGGACCTAATTGTAAGACAACAAAAGTTTCAAAGGTTATTTAAAAGAAAAACTATTTTTTATATTTTTAAAAAGAAAAGGAATCGACGGCTATCGATGACAGAACTCCGCCATCGGCAACTGCCTCCGGAGCATCCCAAAGCTTGATCGAAGATCAAAAAACACGATGAGCAAGAGGAGAGGAGAAGAAGAGGATCTAGTGGTCTGGATCACGGCCTCGACGGCTGGATTGGGTTGCCCGTCTCCCTCACTGTCGTGATTGCTCCGGTGATGGCGCCAGTGAAGAAGGAGGTGCTGGAGGGTTGTGACACAGCGCTCAGGGCTGTTGGAAGCTTGGAGGCAACGAGTGGAGCATTTCCCCTCTTCCAGAAGCAAGAATGGGACACTCATCCCATCCTCAGAATTCGCTCGCTGTCAACGCAATCTAACTCCGACGAGCTCAACTGTGGTGGCTACCCAGAGCTTGAGGCTTGGCTTCGATGGCTCCGGTGTGTTAGGGGCATGCCGTGGAATTTTTCTGGATGCTCGGAGAGGCACGGCAGGGTTGGAGGCTCACGTCCCTTCACTATTTTCAATGGTCTTCCCTTGCAACGGCAAGACGTCGTGACACCAGCGAGCTTCCACTAGGGGCTTCCATAGTGACTGAAGTGGGGTTTTGATAGGTGGAGAAGCAAGATAGAGGCTTGGGAAGGAGGTTTGAGCACTCTAGGGCCAGGGTCATGCCCTGGAATCGCACCCCCACCTAAGCTACTGGAAAATTGCTCTGATGAGGCCTGGGAACATGATTCCAACTAGAGGAGACCAAGGGCTCTGTTGGAATCGACCTAGGGAGATAGAGGGAGACCTAGGAGAGCAGTTTTAACATGAGTTGAAGTCAGCGGAGGGCATACCTAGACTGGCAATGAGCATGAACGTCGGAGCTCATTAGAGGCCGCTAGAGTTCGCTAGAGATGACTGGAAACTCTAAATTCTCTCCTCCACGAGCTTCCTCCTTACTCCAGGATCACTCTGGTAGCTCTGATTGGGAGAAAAAGCTTTTGGAAGCTCTTCTCTCAATTTTTCCAAAATCCTTTTTTCACTTGCAAATAAGGTTATTTATAGGCTTCCTAATGGCTTGGCTGGTTGTTATGGTTAGAGTGGAAAGTGGTTAAGGTGGTTAAGAAGTGGTGGGAAGTGGTTAAGGTGGTTGGAGTGAAGTTGGATGTGGTTAAGGTTGTTGGAGTTTGACTTATGGTTTAGGGTTTGAATTTAATTTAGGTCTTAACCTAGGGTTTAAGGTTTGGATTAGGGTTTAACCTAGGTATTAGGATTTATTTAGGATTTTATAGTTTTGTTTAGTTTTTTAGGGTTTTATGGTTTGTTTAGTTTTTTAGGGTTTTATGGTTTTGTTTAGTATTTTAGGGTTTTTCTATGGTTTTAGGGTTTTCAAGGTTTTCCAATGGTTTATAGGGTTTTTTAGAGTTTTATTTGGTTTTTTTAGAATGTTGTTAGGGTTTGGTCCATTTACAAGCATATTTGGGTGTCTACAGTAGACGAAAAGATATAGATACTGGACTAGGATGGCTTCTTTGCGCTACCACGTGGCCTCCCCAACACTATGATACCACCACCACTCCAACACCAACAGAATCACCTTGTTCCGCAACACCTAGTCCTTGCTGTCAACAATCTAGATGGCATCCTCCACAAATGATAGATCTTCCTGAAGCCCCTTTGGCTGAACTGGAATTACATGATAAGCAACCTCACTAATCCTCTAATAATCTAACGGGCCAATATTGCGAGGACTCAGCTTCGCGAACCTCATGACATCCTTGGCCGGCGACACCTTTAGAAACACATAGTCTCCTAGTAGAAATTCCAACGGTCTCTTCCTCCTACCAACATAACATTTCTACCGACTTTGTGCAATTAACAACCTACTACAGATCAAATCAACCTTGTCCACGTACAGCTGCACAAACTTAGGACCAATCAACTGATGCTCTCCCACCTCACTCCAGCAAATCGACAACCTGCATGGCCTACCATACAAAGCTTCATACGATGCCATCCCGATGCTCGAGTGATAACTATTATTGTAAGTGAACTCAATCAGTGGAAAATGGTCAAGGCATATGCTCCCTTGCAAGTCCAAGGCATATGCTCTGAGCATATCCTCTGACATCTGGATAGTCCTCTCTGTTTGATCATCCAATTGAGGATGAAATGTTGTACTATAGTTGAGCACTACGCGAAAGGCCTCCTGCAGAGTTCTCCAAAACCTAGAGGTGAACCTCGTTTGTTTGTTCGACACGATAGACACCAAAACACCATGCAGTCAAATCACCTCAGAAACATATAGCTCTGCCAAATGGTGCATCGGAAGCTTCACCCGAATGGCCAAAAGTGAGTAGAATTGGTTAGTTGATCCACGATCACCCATACAGCATCGTACTTCCTCTAACTACGTGACAAACCAGTCATGAAGTCCATGGAGATGTGCTCCCACTTCCACATGGGAATGTCCAATCCAGTCTCTGGTGCTCTACCTTGACCAACTGGCAAGTTGTATACCTCGCCACATCGTCAGCAACATCCCTTTTCATGCCAAGCCACCAAAAGTTTCACTTCAAGTCTCGATACATCTTCGCTTCATTGAGCAACAGCTACCTGACCTCCTCATGTTGGGGCACGTACAAGCGCAAATCATACCTTAGCTCTCCATATGCCCCAATAGAGAAATAAGGCTCTCCACCAGTCTCTAGCTTCCCAAATACAACCTGAACAAATGGATCTAGCTGCTGGCAGGCGACAATAAACTCTATTAGCTTGAGGCAAACAGATAGGTTGGTCACCCAAGCACCAACCGTTTCCCGAGCTTGCCATCTCAGCCTGCAACTCACCAAATCCTCCAGCATGGTCCACTCCTTGACCATCAGACTCGCCAAAACGTGTGTACGCCTACTTAAAGCATCGACGACCACGTTGGCCTTCCTAGGGTGGTAGAATAGGTTGAAATCGTAGTCCTTCAGATACTCCACTCATTGGCGCTGCTGCAGGATGAGACCCCTTTGATTGAAGATATACTTCAAGCTCTGATTATCGATGACGACCTCAAACTACTCCCTATACTGATAGTGTCACCAGAGCTTGAGAGCGAACAGTACGGTAGCCATCTCCAAATCATGGGTTGGGCAGTTCTTCTCATGATCCTTCAGCTGATGCGAAGCATATGCGATGACATTGCCGTGCTGCATTAGAACACACCCCAACCCAACACCACTGACATCACTATACACAGTGAAGCCACTACTTCCATAAGGTAGAGTCAACATAGGGGCAGAAACCAAACCAGACTTCAGCTTTTGGAAACTCGCCTTACAATTTTGGTCCCAACAAAATGGAACTCCCATCCTAGTAAACTCTGTCAGAGGCACGACTATGGAGGGGAAATCTTGGATAAACCTCCTATAATAGCTCACCAAACCCAAGAAACTCTTGATCTCTATCACAGTCCTAGGTCACTCCCAACTGCTCACTGCCTCGACCTTGGCTGAATCCACTCTGATGCCTTCTCCAGAAATCAATTGGCCAAGGAACATAACTTCATTCAGCCAGAGCTCACACTTGGAGAATTTGACATACAACTGATGATGCCTTAGAGTATCCAAAACCACTTTCAAGTGCACTTGTAGCTATTGAGTCTCCACAAGTGCATTGGTCAAGTCGAAAGGCATGACCGTGAACTCATACTGCTCGTACCGCATCCAAAAGGCAGTCTTCTGAATGTTTTAGTCTAGTATCCTCAACTGGTGATACCCTGACCTCAAATCAATCTTCGAGAACATAGATGTAGACTGCAATTGGTTGAATAGGTCATCAATGCAGGGCAGGGGATACTTGTTCTTCACTGTAATCTGATTCACCATTTGATAATCTATACACAGCCGGAGCAAACCATCCTTCATACGGACGAACAAGACAAGTGTTCCCCACGGAGACACACTCGGCCTGATAAATCCCTTGTCCAACAACTCCTACAACTAGGTCTTGAGATCTCGTAACTTCGCTGGCACCATCTATGACCATGCCGGTGAAACCCTGCACGACTCTCCCATGGAAGCACATGAGGAGCCCCGATACGGTCACAGCGAGGATGGTGAATCCAGGGAAGAAGATGAAACTTAGAAACACCAAGGAAAGATAAGAAAAAGGATAAGCGAAGGAATCGCCACCTGGTCTTTTAATGGAAAGACGAGGAAAACCAAACACAAAGGAAAAACCAAAAGAAATCAAGGCGAAGAAAACATACCCATGCTCCGTGCCTAATGGATGTAGTGCACAAATCAATGTGGGCCAGAGAAAATGTAAGGATTCTTGTTACACATGGGGAAGGGGTTAGGCACCCCCATGCACCCGAATAAATCGATCTTTCTAGGTTTCCTGCTTGCTAATGATCTATTGTGCGTATGCTTGTCTACTCTGAATGCACATGCTTAAGATGACTGTGATAACATGCCAAATCAAAGAGAAGAAATGAATAAAAGAAAAAGAAATGATTATCCGAGGGAGAATGTAGGCATTGCAAATGCCACTTTACTGTATGCCTGTGGGTGATTAGGAAAATCTTGAAAATCGGGAATACTCGAAAAGTGTCATGCAAATCAGTAAAATCTTGAAGAAATCCAAGAAAATCAAATTGGAGAAAATAATCTTCATTCGGGTCAATGTCGACATTATTAAGCCTGTTAATGTACGCCCTCGAGTGATGGAAATTCAAATCAAATCTGAATCATGAAAGTCGAAAGAAATCCAAGAAACAATGTGTAAAATGAGTTTGAAACGAGTTGGAAATGTGTGCATGATGCAAGGAAGAAGACATGAGAAAAATATGCATGAAAAATGGGTGTGAAATGTATAAAATGCATGTGTGAGTGAAAAGTGTAAATTCCAGGGGCATTTGTGCAAACTTCCCATTTCCTGAATGAAAGCTGAGATTCTGAGGCTAAATCATCAAAAATACATAGGAAAACATATTTTATGTAATTTTAAAGAAGTTGGGGGCTAAATGTGCAAAACAGTGCATTTTTGGCCAAAATCAGGATCCATAGGGTCCAATCTACAATTTTGCCAGTAAAACATGTATTATAATGCAATTCTGAAGAAATTCAAGGTTAAATGTGCAAGATAAAGAGCTTATGTTTGAAAACAGGAAGTTCAAGGATTGTTATGTAATTTTACCCTAGAAAATATGCATTTAATGTGAAATCAGTGAAGTTCAGGGTTAAAAATGCAATTTTGAACACATCTGAGTAAATATTTAAATTCCCAGGGTTTAATTTGCAATTGTGGTAGAAAAACATGCATTCGGAACAATTTTAATAAAGTTCATGGCTTTTTGTGCAAAATACTTGACTTAAGGATGAATTAAAAGCAAGTCAGGGTGTTTATGTCACATTTTAAAGCTTGGAAAACATTGATAAAAAAGCACAATGGTCACACTGCAATATTTAAAAACAAACATTATTAAAATGATTAAGAAATCATGCGCAAGGGTTCAATTGTAAGAAAAAAGGAACTAAATGTAAAAAAAATATTGAGAAACCAGGAGAAGGGGCCTTTTGCTGATTCATATAGCTTAGAATTGAGCCAAGAGGAGCAAGTTGAGGCCTATGCGACACTTAGATCGGGTAAGAATTGTAGTACCCCAGAATTAGAAAATCCCATCCTTACCCCACATGTAGAAGAGCCAGAGCATGAAGTAAAGGAATCATCTAATACGATAGTATCTAAAGATGTAAATAAAGAACCTAGGGAAGTAGAGGAGCAAAAGGAGACATTAGAGGAAGTAGTAGAACCATCTAGTAAAAATCTAGTGCCCCCATTTCCTTATAGGTTGAAGAACAAGTTGGACCCTCAAGTGGAAAAGATTAGAGAAATTTTTGAGCAAGTCAAAGTGAACATCCCCTTTACTTGAGGTTATTCAACAAATTCTATCTTATGCTAAATACCTCAAGGAGTTGTGCACTAGAAAGAGGATGAGTAAGGTACTTAAGAGAGCATTTCTTGCTGACACTATTAGTTCTCTTTTCTTTGCACAATTGCCTAAGAAATATGATGACCCAAGTGTTCCTATTATTTCATGCATTATAGGGCAGACATAGTTTGATAGAGCCTTGGTAGATTTAGGAGCTAGAATTAATGTCATGCCTTATTTTGTTTATGGAGAGTTGGATTTAGAGGGTCTTCAACCTACAAAAACTATTATTCAACTTGCAGATAGATCTATCTGTATTCCTCTTGGAAAAATTGAAGATGTTTTGATTAAAGTTCAAGAATTTATAAATCCTATTGATTTTATAATTATAGAAACCAACCCATCTACACATTTGAAGGGGCAAATTCCACTCATTCTAGGAAGACCATTTCTTGCTAATTCTAATGCCTTGATTAATTGTAGAAGTGGTCTTATGAAGTTAACTTATGGAGATCTTACTGTGTCCCTTAACATTTTTAATATGGATGATGAGTGTTTTGAGAAAATTCAAGGGGAATATTTTGATGTGAATTTAGTAGATGTGTTTGGAGGGGATGAAGAGTGTTTTGAGGAGGAAATTATTGATGAGGATATGACATCTCTAGACCAAGAATGTGAGTTGGATTTTACAGGGGGGTTTGGAGAGAGAAGTGATTGATAAAGTTTGTCATTTGGCTAACTTAGTTTTTGAGTTAGTTCAGCCTAGATCTGCTTGTAAGCCTTCCATTGTAGAGCCACCTAGTCTTGAGTTAAAGCCTCTCTCAGAAAATTTAAAACATGTTTATTTTGGAGATAATAATACCTTACCTGTCATAATAGCATCTGATTTATCTAGAAGTCAAGAAGAGAGCTTGTTGGGTGTCCTTAGAAAACATAAGGAAGCTCTAGGTTGGACGATGGCAGACATAAAAGGTATTAGCCTAGCCATTTGTCAGCATAGGATTCATTTAGAGAGAGAGTCTCATCCTTCAAGAGATCCATAGAGGAGACTCAACCCAGATATAAAAGAAGTGGTGAAAAAAGTGATTTTAAAATGGTTAGATAATGGAATCACTTACCCAATTTCTAATAGTTCTTGGGTTAGTCCTGTTCAGGTTGTCCCTAAAAGGTCAGGTATAACAGTCGTTGAAAATGAAAATAATGAATTAGTGCCAACATGGGTGCAAACAAGTTGGAGAATCTGTGTAGATTATAGAAAATTTAAATGCTGCCACCTGAAAAGATCATTTTCCCTTGCCCTTCATAGATCAAATGTTAGAAAACTAGCAGGGGCATGAGTATTATTGTTTTCTAGATGGTTATTTAGGATATAATTAGATCCCTGTTGCACTTGAAGATCAAGAAAAACAACATTTACCAGCCCATTTGCACCTTTGCTTTTTGACGCATGCCCTTTGGATTATGCAATGCACCTGCCACATTTCAAAGGTGTATGATGGGTATCTTTACTGATTTTATTGACCAATTTTTAGAAGTTTTTATGGTTGATTTTTCAGTTTTTGGAACCTCTTTTGATAATTGTTTGCATCATTTAGAATTAGTTTTGGATAGTTGTATAGAAAAGAATTTAGTTTTGAATTGGGGAAAATGACATTTTATGGTTAAGCAACACATTGTGCTAGGACATGTGATTTTGGCTAGAGGACTTGAGGTGGATCAATCTAAGGTGAACTTAATAGCTAATTTACTTACCCTGAAGTCGGTTAAGGATATTAGAGCATTTTTATGAAATGCTGGATTTTATAGACGATTTATTAAATATTTTAGCAAGATCGCTCGTCCATTAACCAATTTGTTGGTAAAGGAGTTTCATGTTGAGTTTACCCCAAATTGTCAGAAGGCTTTTGACTTTCTAAAGAGTGCCCTCACCACTGCACCCATTGTTTATGCACTAGATGGGGGTCAACCCCATCTAGTGATGTGTGATGTTTTTGATTGTGCATTAGGAGTAATTTTGGGACAAAGGGTAAATAAGTTGCCAAGAGTTATTTATTATGCTAGCAAGACCCTGAATGAAGCCCAATTGAATTATAGCACTATAGAGAAGGAATTGTTAGCTATTATTTTTGCATTAGAAAATTTTAGATCTTATTTGATAGGGGCCCATACTATTATTTATACAGATCATGCGACATTGAAACATTTGCTAGCTAAGAAGGATGCGAAATCTCATCTCATTAGGTGGATATTATTGTTGCAAGAATTTGATTTGCAGATAAGAGATAAGAAGGGGTGTGAATGTAGTAGCGGATCATTTATCCTGATTAAATGCCCCACCATCTTTTGATCCACCTATTGATGACACTTTCCCTGATGAGAAATTATTTGCCATCAACCTAGAACCTTGGTATGCTGATATTGTTAATTATTTAGTACAGGGCTGATGCCATAGGATTGGTCTACATTAGACAAAAAGAAATTTTTATCAAGCGTTCAACATTTCTTTTGGGATGACCCTACTTGTTCAAGTATTGCCTTGATCAGATTGTACGACGGTGCATCCTAGATTGTGAGATCAGGAGTGTCCTATCTTTCTATCATGACCAAGCCTGTGGAGGACATGTAACACCTGTAAATTCATTCTGTAATTATTTACATTTTTAATGAATTTATTTCTAGGAGAATCTTACTGTTCTGAGGCCTGTTTATGTGATTTTGTGATTTTGGACTTGGTCCTTATGGTCGGCTTCTATTTCAGTGTTCATGGGCTTATTCCCACGTGGTTGGCATTGTCCATGGTTGGCACTGTGGATGTGACATTGTGCTTGTGGGTCCGTGTGTAGGTTCGTGTGGGGCCATGTATGTGGGCTGGTTGGTGAGGCTTGCAGTTGGCTTTGTGCTGGGAATGGGTGGTTGTGTGTGTGCGGAATTCGTGTTTGGTAGGTGGAGGGTGGTTGTGTGTGTGCGGAATTCGTGTTTGGCAGGTGAAGGCTGATTGGTGCGTATGCGTTCTTACCTTCCTCCTTGAGTGGCTATTTAAGCCAAGACACACTCCCCATGCAGCAACCCATCCTTCCCTTCTCTCCCGTGCCTCCTCCTCCTCCCTGAGCACGCCACTCTTCCTTCTCCTCCACTCCATTGTCTCTCTCTCTCTCTCTCTTTCGCTTCCTCTCCCTCTCTCTCTCCCTCCACTAACCCCCTTCTCCACCTCACCCTCTCCCTCTCCCCCATTCCATTTCTCCCATGTTGCCTTTGTTTGGTGTGCTCAAGGGTCAATGTGGTGTACAGCGGCGTGTGACGATGTGTCGAGCTTCAGTGCGGTGTCCCTGAGGTCATGGAGTGGTCGAGGACACTTGGGATCATCAGAGTTGGTCGGAGATCGTTGTGGATCGTCGGAGTGCGTTCTTAGGTATGCACCTCACCCTCGTGTTGTAGAAAGCATGAAAATGGTAGAAAATGATAGGAATGCAGGAAATCTAGTTAAATTTACATTCCTTGAATTTATTGTAAATTGATGATGATTTATGGTAGAATTTAAGGCCATTAATGGTGTTGTGTGGTTTTGGCTCATTTTCGACCCTTATGGCTTCTCAAATTTATTTCTCCTTGCATGATGGATGGATTTTGCTTTTCTTTGTGTGGATTTGGAGTAGACTCGAGGGTCTACAATATATGTCTGCCCCTTAGTCCCATTTTGGGTGATTTTGCAGACTTGTGCCTTGGGCCATTTTCTGGTTTCGTAGAAAACGACATATTGAACTTTCTTGGTATACCATTTTTCTATCAGATTAGGCCCATTGGTTGAAATTTGGTTGGCTGAATCTCCTCAGTCTACCATTTTGGCTATGAGTGTTGACCATTGTATCCAAGTTTGGTCGACCAAATTTATTTGACTTACCAAACTAGGAACTTTAAGTCGACTGGTCCGATTTTCGATCTGCCATTTTGGGTGCCTGCACCTATTTTGATTAATCAATTCTAGTCGATCTTCTGATCCAAGAGATTTTGGTATACCGAGTCCATTTCAGTATGCCAAATTAGGGCCTAGTTTTTTTATAAAATGTGATTTCTGTGGGTTTTCCATATTGGTTTGTTTTGCCTATTTAAGGTGGGATCATGGGCCATTAGTGGTGGTCTTGTGGGACACCTGATGTACCATTTGGTCAAGGTTTTTGAAAGATTTTCTCAAAGCTGTGAAATGGTTTTGGAAATAGTTTTCAAAAGAGATGTGTTGGCCCATTTTGGAAATGTTTTCCTAATTTTCTGTGTGCAGGCCGAGACACCCTGGGATCATGTCATTGGGACTAGGGAATGTAATGACATTCTTGGGTGATAGGGCACGTCTCCCTAGTTGAGGTCCGGGGCTGAGAGATTGAGGCGAGTGTTCGTCAGGTCTTGGAGGTAGGATACTCCCTGACTGTCGTTCATAGGGCCGAGGTTGAGCTCCGCGGGTTGAGGTGTCATGTGGCATGGCGGGGAGGTATGATACCCCTACTGTCAATGTGAGCACTGAGGCCTGGGTGTTGTTGGGTGTGTAGGTATGACACTCCTTCTTGAGCACTGTGTGGAGGACGTCGTGATGAGGCGTATCCTGTGGTAGCCAGTGCTGGTGGGAGACGTGCTCCATAGCTAGTAGCATCATGAGAGATAAGAATGACTTCCTAGAGAGGAGCTGGGTTTATAAGGGTTCTCTAGGTGGGAGAATCATGAGACGGTGATTACTCCTACATAGGGTGGCCTCACCAAGGCAATGCAATGCACTTTAGGGGTTGCATGTGGCCAGAGTTGGTTGCTTGGCACCGAACTTTCCAACTCACTGTGTGTAGTTTTTGCCATTAAGGACCTTGTTTGTGGTTTTGGACTGGTAGAGCCTTGTATGCTATTTTGGCCAGTGTGGGCTGCAGTTACTATGGTTTTCAACCTATTGGGCCTGGTTTGTTAGTGTTGGTGGTTTTGAAGAAAATGATTTGCGAAATGATTTTTATGGAAAAATTAATATAGATTTGTTTTGCACTGTTTTTTGTGGAGTGCGTGCTGGGTGACTTTCGTCACTCACTCTTGTTCTTCTTGTTCTTCATGATTTTTGAGTTGCAGGTGCAGGCATGTAGATGGGTTTTATCATAGTGCATATAGTTCGGAGTCTCGTAGCCGCACACATAGGTTCCTAGCAGTTGATATTTCTATTTAGCTTTTAATTTCATGTAATTTAGATTATTTTAAATTATTATGGGAATCAGGAGCGTTATAGATTTAGTATCAGAGTACCATGTTCACTAGGTTGCACTACCCTAGGGTGTCCGGTCTAGAGATTCCATAGGTTTTGCATGCATAGTAGAGTCTACACCTAGTTTTTCTTCATGGTCTTCTGGTTGCTGTTTTGTTTGTGGTGTAGCTGTTTTGCCTCTCTCCTTGTTTGTGGTCGTTAGGGCAAGGCCCCTATCGAGGAGTTCGAGTCCTGAGGGGAAGTGGGCAGATGGAAGGCTGTTCGTGCCAAATAGTGGAGCTTGGCACACGGGATTTCCTACACCTTCAGCAAGAGTAACACAAGTGAGCTGTCAGGTGACCTGTGGTTGAGCCAATTCACGAAGCTTAGTTTGTCATCATTCAAGGGCAACGTTGATGTTGAGGAGAGTGAGGCCTGTTTGGAGAAGGTAGTGAATATGCTGGAGAGCATGGCATGCCCAAAGGAGCGTTAGGTGTGGTTGGTGACTTATCTGCTAGATGTGAGGTAGATAAGTGGTGGAAGTCTATGAGGCAATTGAAGTTCCCAGACTCAATAATTGTCAACATCTAGTGGAAGGATTTCAAGGTGGCTTTCTATGACAAGTATTTCCCCACTCATGTGAAGGAGCAACTTCGTCGAGGCTTCCAGAGTTTGGAGCAGGGCACGATGTCGATGCTCGAGTATGAGACTTAGTTCGCTCGGCTGGAATGTTTCGCTCCTACCTATGAGTCTAAAGAGGAGCAGGCATAGAGGTTCTTGGACGGCTTGAATCCAGGGCTATGGGTGAAGATGATGGGCTGTTAGTGTCAGACTGTAGAGGACATGTTTGGGATGTCTTATTGTTTCGAGGTAGAGTATCAGAAGTATCTAGTGCTCCCAGTGGGAACCAGTGTTTCAACTATGGTCAGGTGGGCCACATTGCTACACATTGTCCTCAACCTAGGCCGACATCCACCCTAGTGGTGTGCTATAACTACGAAAAGGCAAGACATGTTCAGAGACTATGTTCGGAATCACCCAAGTAGGCAAGAAGCAAGCCACAGTAGCCGACTAGGGGATGGATGTTCACCATTGTAGCTCTAGGAACTAGGACCTCAACAATTGTTGTTAAGGGTAAGCATGACTAGTTGATATTGTAACCCTCTGTAATTGTTGTAATATCTTTTGTAATCTAGACATCTGCCTAATTGTATGGATGAAGTGTTATTATTTTGCTTGGCCGCCAGGTTCTTTTATTGTGGCTGGCTAGATGGCCAAAGTGTTGTTTGACTTAGGAGCTCTTTCTCCATTGTCTCTGAGTCTTTTGCAGTGGAGTTGGGAGAGAGAGATCGGATAGGTTCGCCTTTCATCTCAACGTGGTAATGCTGTTGAGGGAGCACAATTTGGCGTGGAAGTATCTACGGTCTATCAACTTGATGCTGAATAATAGAGAGTTCGACGCCAGCCTAATTGTGAGGGACATGCTAGAGTATGATGTGATACTCGGCATGGATTGGTTGGCACAACAGTCTACTTTGATCGACTATGCCTGGAGGAGAGTTTATTTTGGATCTCTTGAGGATGGGTCTTTCTTTGTGCGAGGAGGGTGTCAGGGTGAGCCTAAGCTTCTCATTTCAGCTATAAAGGCTTATAAGTCCTTGCCAGGGGTTGGGTGGAGTATCTAGCTAGTATAGTTACCTCCACTTCTTCTGAGTTGGGTGTTCACAATATCTCTGTGGTGTGTGAATATCTTGATGTTTTTCCAGACGATTTACCGAGTATGCCACCTCAGAGGGAAGTAGAGTTCTCAATCGATTTGATCCTCGGTTCTGGTGCTATGTCAAAGCCTCCCTATCGCATGGTGTAGACACCCTATATGCTTGCAATTGGACCTTAAACCTAAATCAAGTTCAAAATCCAAAACCTAATTCAAAATCCTAATCCAAAACCCTAGAATTAATTCTATACCCTAAACCTAATCCAAAACTAATTCAAAACCCTAAACAAAATCCGAAACCTGATTAAAAACCCTAAATTCAACTCGAAACCCTAAACATAATCCAAAACCTGATTAAAACCCCTAAATTCAACTCAAAACCCTAAACCTAATTCAAAACCCTAATTTAAGCCCTAAATGAAACCCTAAACCCTAATCCCAAACTCTAACAACCTATAACAACTTCCCACTCCACCATAACAACCTTAACTACTTCCCACTCCACCTTAACAACCCTAACTACTTCCCACTTCATCGTAACAACCTTAACCACTTCCCACTCCACCATAACAACCATAACCACTTCCCACTCTAACCATAACAACCCATAACAACCTACCTAGCCATTGCAAGCCTATAAATACCCCCCATTTACAAGATAAAAAAAGGGGAAGAAAAGGAGAGAAAAAACTTGGGAAATTGAGAGGACAGCCACCGAGGTGTTTTCTCTCAACCAGAGCAACCAGAGAGGTCTAAGATAAGAGAGGAAGCTCGGATAGGGAAAGAAATCAAGTTTCAGGCCATCTCCGGTGAGCTTCGGTGACCTCCAGCGATCATCCTCACTGCTAGCTCAAGTGAGCTCCACTCAGACCTCAATTCCTTTCAATTTTAATTCCCTAGGTCCTCCTCCTTCTTCCCCAACCAATTCCAGCAGTGTCAGGTGGCTACCCTGGCCAGAATCGAAGTTTCTGAGGTTGCCGGACATGTTTTCTGGTGACGTAGGTGGGGGCACGAATCCAGAGGACGATTCGTGCCCAGGTGTGCTCGATCCTTTCGACACGGACCTCCTCTTGCTTCTTCGATCCCCTGGACGCTGCTTCAAGCTCTCTAAAGGTCACCTGGAGCTACTCGCCGAAATCATGCTCCTTCACCATCATCAGGGAAGAAGATGAATAGTGCCGCACGATCGAGCGTTCCATCACTCGCAGTGCTTCTCCAACCCCCAGGGTGTGTTCCTCTACTCTCCCCCAACTTACCGGAAGCATCAACGCCTTGAATCAAGCCCCGAGTCGCCTCCACAATCGCCATCTCCGAAGCGCCACTGAAGCTCGATCGGGAGGTCAGGGGATGACACTCTTTTGTCTTCTGGATGATGGAAAATCATCCTCTCCGCTCTCCCAATCTTCCTATAACACTGGACTGCCACATCGGATCCTCCAGTACAACTTTCTTCCCTGGCGTCATCGCTGGAGTCGAGTCGATGGTGAGGGGGTGGGCAGCTGACCTAGACCGTCAAGCTCTCGATCGAAGCCATCAGATCACTCCCCCTTTCTTGTTCTTGGTGAGCTCTGATGCTAGATCAAGCATCGGGATGCCCCGGAAGGACATCCCAGATGGCCATCGACGACGAGAATCTGTCACCAGTGGCTGTCGTGTTTTTAAAAATAAAAATAAAAAATATAGTTTCCTTTTTAATAAACTTTGTGATCTTACTTTTATTACATTTAGATCCTTTTTTCTTACATTCGAGCCCCCTACACATGATTTTTTAATCATTTTAATAATGTTTGTTTTGAAATATTGCAGTGTGACCCTTGTGCTTTTTTATTAATGTTTTCCAGGCTTTCATATGTGACATAAACCCCCTGACTTGCTTTTAATTCATCCTTAAGTCCAGTATTTTGCACAAAAAGCCGTGAACTTTATTAAATTTGTTCCAAATGCAAGTTTTTTGCCACAATTGCAAATTAAACCTCGGGAATTTAAATATTTACTCAGATGTGTTCAAAATTGCATTTTTGACCTTGAACTTCACTAATTTCACACTAAATGCATATTTTCTAGGGTAAAATTACAGAATAGTCCTTGAACTTCTTGTTTTCAAACATAAATTCTTTATCTTGCACATTTAACCTTGAATTTCTTTAGAATTGCATTAAAATACATGTTTTACTAGCAAAATTGAAGATTAGACCCTAGGGATCCTGATTTTGACCAAAAATGCACATTTTTGCACAGTTAGCCCCTAACTTCTTTAAAATTACATAAAATGTGTTTTCCTATGTATCTTTTATGATTTAGTCTTAGAATCTGAGCTTCAATTTAGGAAATGGGAAGTTTACACAAAAGCCCCTGGAATTTACACTTTTCACTCACACATGCATTTTATACATTTTGCACCCATTTTTCTTGCATATTTTTCTCATGTCTTCTTCCTTACATCATGCATAGATTTCCAACTCGTTTCAAACTCGATTTACACATTGTTTCTTGGATTTATTCCGACTTTCACGATTCTGATTTGATTTGAATTTCCATCACCCAAGCGCGTACATTAATAGGCTTAACAATACCGACATTAACCCTAATGAGGATTATTTTCTTCAATTTGATTTTCTCTGATTTCTTCAAGTTTCTGCTGATTTACGTGACGCTTTCTGAGTATTCTCGATTTTCACAATTTTCCTCATCACCCACGGGCATACAGTAAAGTGGCATTTGCAATGCCTACATTGTCCCTTGGATTATCATTTCTTTTTCTTTTATTCATTTCTTCTCTTTGATTTGGCATGTTTTCACAGTCATCTTAAGCATGTGCATTCAGAGTAGACAAGCATACGCACAACAGATCATTAGCAAGCAGGAAACCTAGAATGACTGATTTCTTCGGGCGCTTGGGGGTGCCTAACCCCTTCCCCTTGCGTAACAAGAATCTTTACCCTTTCTCTGGCCCGCATTGACTTTTGCACTACATCCATTAGGCATAAAGCATGCATATGTTTTCTTCACCTTGATTTCTTTTGGTTTTTCCTTTGTGTTTGGTTTTCCTCATCTTTCCATTAAAAGACTAGGTGGCAACTCCTTCCTTTATCCTTTTCTTATCTTTCCTTGGTGTTTCTGAGTCTCATCTTCTTCCCTGGATTCACCATCCTCGCGGTGACTGTATCGGGACTCCTTGTGTGCTTACACACACCTAGGAGAGCCATGCAGGGTTCCACTGGCATGGTCACAGGAATTGTGACTCCGTTGGGGAGAACTAGATTCTGGCTTTCGTTTTAGTTTTCTTGTATGCATGGCATTGATCTATACTTTGTGCTTGTTTGCTTGTTTTGTTTGTTTGTACATATTTGATTGAGCATGCCTTTTTGTGCCTTTTTTACACCATTTCCTTGCCACTGCACATGCACATGACCTAATTTATGCTTTTCTTCATACTTGTGAGCACTACACTAGCACATGCCATATTCGTGCCTTTTTCTTGATTGATTGACTATTTGGATGTCGTAATTGTGTGTTTTCTTCCCTTTTTGGTATTTGCCATGGTTAAGAGAATAGAGACATGTTTGCCTCACTGTCTGGTTAAAATAAAACACACAAACTCAGATAAACAAATAATAAGGCATAACTAGAGACAAATGCTCACAATTCCCCCTAGTTTAATAAAACCCTAGTAAAAGACAAAGGCATATTGCATGATTGATCATATAAGGCATGCATCTTCTCCTCTGAGTCCACCCATAGTTTGCGAAGGGCAATTCTAGTAGCCCATTCTATAGCTTTGGCATAAGGCGTGTTGCTCGTTTGTCCTCCCTTGTCTGGGGTCGTGTCGGTGCTAATAGAGGGTACATCTTCATGCTACTACAGGTGACAAGGCCACCAACGCACCACTCGTTCATTGCCTGCGCTTCGGCTAGGATTTAGAATGGGAACCTTACTTTTCTAACCAGAGTCAAAACCCAAACCCATGAGTACGTCTTGTGTGGTCAACCCCATATGGGACATGCATGGTGAGAGAGTGCACTTTAGGACATTCATCTACATTGTGTGTCATTGCATACCACTCTAATAACTTGCATTAGTCTGTACGTCATTGTTCAGGTTCTGATACCAGTTTCTCTTACCTATTTTCTCAAGTAACTTGTTGTGAGGTCCTCAGCTAGGAGCTCGGGTGTCCCCGTTGCAGGTGGCCTCCCACGGTTGTTTTCTCTTGCCTTTTCTTGAGCTATTGGTCACTTTTTGACTGTAACTCGTCTTAGAGCTTGTGTGTTTGTTTTCTGCCGTAGCTCCATTCATTTGTCTTGTGGTTAGCCATGGCCCCGTAAACCCGCAAGCCTCTGGTTATTGTTTTGAAGAGGGTCCCTCATTTAGAGTCTCCTTCTCTCACTTTGGGTGCTTCTTCTTCCCACCATGTGTCCCGGTTTGGGAATCATGGAGGATCTCTACCTCCTTTTCTGGGACAGCAATAGACACAAGCCAATCTAGGACCTATCACTGATTCAATTGTGATGACTACCACACGGGACCCAGAAGTTTTGTTAGCTACATCCCACTCCTTGGGCCGTCCTGTTTCAGGAGATCAACCAACTGCGGTTGCATCTGTTTTAGGGACTACACCTATTCTGCTCTCGCCTCCTGACCTATCACTTGATGGGTCTTCGGCCATGCAAGCTCAGAGCCTGAGAGCTTTGGCCAAGAGGCCTGAGTACAATCCTCTTGATCCTATCGAGAGTCCTCCTCTTTCGACTCCTGAGGTTCCAGTGCATACCACTATAGCATTGTAGGCTCACCCCACTGCACTATCGCCCAAACCATCGCCCTAGTATCACACTACTTTGGCGATGGGGGCGTTATCTCTGCCTCTTGCACCACAACAGCATTTGTCACAGCATGCATCATAGTCACTCAAGAACTAACCCATTAGTTGTGCGAGAGTACAATATTTCTCGAGTCCCTCTCCCAAAGCTGTACCGGTGCTGCAATTGTTGCTCTCACGCTTAACACCACATACAGCACTATGTACTCACTACCCACCACAGCATCAAGATCAGGTTCCAACACGTAGGTCATCACTGCACACTAAGCGCACACCTTCCACGGTCAAACCGCTGCATCTTATCACATCGGCTCAGCTAGGGCAGCAGCCTAAGGAAAAACGAGGCCGTCGTGTTGAAAGTGACTACACTCTAATAGGTGAGTCGATAAGCACTGTTTTTCCTCGGGTTGTGTCACTTCTGAGACTCCTGGATCCATGTCCCCCACCAACTCTACTCCCTCAATGGTACGACGTGAACATATACTGTGATTATCACCGAGCCTATCACCGAGCCCTGGGGCACTCGACCGATAATTGCCATACTCTACGGGATGTTGTTCAGACTTTGATTGATAGTGGGACCTTTGTTGTTGGCACAGCACCCACATCCATGTCTTTATCCTCACCAGTATCTAGGTCAGCACACATCACACATCCACACACCAATGTTGAGTCGACATGTCATGTTGAGTCAGTTAAGCAAGGGCAGAAACAACGGCGAAAGTGACCTCGCCATAGGGAAAGCGACTTCACACCACTTGGAGAGTCATTGGATGACATCTTTCCTAGAGTTGTGCAGTTCTTGAAGCCACCAGAGGTTCGTCCACCACCGAGCATGCTTCTTATGTGGTACGAGATGAATTTGTTCTGCCAGTTCCATCGCACCCATGGACATTTGACGAACAAGTGTTTTACTCTCTGGAATGCTGTCCAGGATTTGAGTGACAATGGGGACATTGTCATCAACCCACAAGAGGCAGCACACACACACCTGCACCAACATCTACACATGCACGTGCACACCCTAGAATAGCAGACCTTACCGTGTCTGAGCTGGCAAGCTTCGAGGATGCTGGAACAACAGGGTTTTTTCCTCTTTCTCCCAGTTCTTTCCTAGGGAATCCATCGGGTCTCTTCAACTTTGTTCATCCTCCTGCCTTTTCCCAAGTTCTATCCGGTGGCATTCACATATGCCACTCTTGTTCTTGTTCCTCTATGGGGGGCCTAACCAAAAGTTTGCCAGTTTGCCATCCACTGATTTGACCTAGCATGTGCAAATACCCTAGATCTAGTAGGAGACAGCCGTCACAACAGACATCAACTCCAATAGAGATGCAGTCTTAATGTCACCAGTAGATTCAGCATTAGTAGTGACGGTCTCAGTTTTGATAGCTTCTGGTACACCTACCTTTATTCTAGTTTCCAGTGGCACTGCTAGGAGTTACTTTGAACCCCAATGGCATCGACAAAACAGCAACAACAAGGACTAGAGCTGTATTGTTTTTCCTTTGCTTCCTTTGTTTTTCTTTTTGCATCATCATATATCAAAACACAAAAAAGATAGAAAAAACACAAAAGTTGAAAGAGAAAAAAAAAAAAAAAACACAAAACAGAAAACTTCAAGAACAATTGAAAATAATAGTTTGCGTGTCAATAACCTTCTGCCCGTTGATGAAAATTGGGAAAGCTCGCCTATGTCAGAGTAGATTATCCCTCCCTAGTTGTCACTACTTAGACAACCAAGTTAGCAAGGGAGCCACCGAACATCAATGCCGGATGAAATGTCCAAGCTCCGTAAGGATCCTGCACCTCTAAGAGGGAGATAAAATGTTAGGGGTGATTGAGAGTGTGAGCCAAAAAAGAAAACATACATTCGCAAGGGCATAAAAGAATAGAGAAGACAGAAGGCAAAGATAGAAGTCAACCCATGAGTGAGAGGCGTGCGTTGTAGCTTTACCCTTACCGTACCTTGGAGAGGAGTTGGAGTATGCGCTCAGTAAAATCACACCTTTGAGGGATTGACCCACCCTCTTACCATAAAGGCCTCTTGAATAGATCAGGCACTTATTACCACCAAGTTAAGGTTAGAGTGAAACCGCACGTCTATGAGGGAGTAAAAGAAAAGTCAATGATATTGAAAAGAAAAAGCAGGTGCAGGACCATAAAGAGTTTGGCATGGAGCTAGGTCTATTACACTACCTTACAATGAGTTTGAGTGCCACCACTACCTAGTGAGAGCCACCAATGACTTGCGAATCTTTGTAGTGTCAACTGAGTCGAAGGTGTCATCCTCCTATAACAGGCATACAACTTTCCAACCTAACTGAGGGTGGACAAACAATCAAACTAAACAAGCAAGCGGTCCAGATAATGAACTTATTAAACAAGAAAAGCAATAAATGTAGATAACAAGCATCTAAAATTACAAGGCATGCATTTCTTGATCAACCAAAAAGGTCACTCTTAAATAGTTAAAATTGCTCACAATAATAGAGTCTACCACAATAATCATCATAGTCTTGCTTGGATGAATCTTTTTGCTTGCATATTGTGACCATGATAGTGGAACCCTACACAACTCTCCCCTACTGGGTGCGCGAAAGTACTCAAGGAGACCCAATATGGTCACGACGAAGATAGTGAATCCAGAGAAGAAAACTACACTCGGAGACACCAAGGAAATATAAGAATGGATAAGGAAAGGAGTCGCCACCTAATCTTTTAATGGAAAGATGAGAAAAACCAAACACGCAAGAAAACCAAGAAGCAAATGGGATGCAGAAAACGTGTGTGCTCCATGCCTAATCGATAAAATGCACAAAATGAATGTAGGCCAGAGAATGGGTAAGGATTCTGGTTACACATGGGAAAAGGGTTAGGCACCCCCATGCGTCTGAGAAAACTCAATCTTTCTAGGTTTCCTACTTGACAATGGTCAAATGGGTGTGTGCTTGCTTATTCTAAATGCGTATGCTAAAGATGACTGAAAACATGTCAAATCAAAGAGAAGAAATGAAATAAAGGGAAAAAGTTAATCTGAGGGACAAATGTAGGCATTGAGAATGCCACTTTACTATACGCCCTAGGGCGATGAGGAAAATCGTGAAAATCAAGAAATTCTCGAAAAGCGTCTCGCAAATCAGTGGAAATTTGGATAATTCCAAGAAAATCAAAATGGGAAAATAATCCTCATTCGGGACAATGTCGGCTTTGTTAAGCCTTTTACTGTACACCCTTAGGCGATGGAAAGGCAAATCAAATCTAAAGATGCGAAAATCAGAAAGAATCCGAGAAACGACGAGAAAACTAAGCTCGCAACGAGTCAGAAATGCGTGCACAATGAAAAAAGAAAAGGCCAGAAAATTACATGAAAAAGTGCGACAAAATGTGCAAAATGCATGTGTGAGTGTAAAAATACAAATTCCAGGGGCCTTTATGCAAAAAACCCTAATTCTAAATAAAACTGAAATTCTAAAGCCCAAATAACCAAAAAAACATAGAAAAACACATTCTATGCAATTATGAAGAAATATAGGGTCAAATGTGCAAATATGTGCATCTCTAGTCAAATTGATGTTTCCTAAGGGTTAAAATGCAATTCTGCCACTAAAACATGCATTTAATGCAATTCAGTGGAAATTCCGGGTAAAATCTGCAAGAAAAAGGATTTAGGAATGTTTTAGGGGCAAAACAGTAAATTTACCCTAGAAAACAGGCATTTAGTGTGAAATCTGTAAAGTGCAGGGGCTAAAATGCAATTTAACTAGAACAACAATGTATTTAGAAGAATTCTGTGATGTTCAGGGTCTTAAATGCAATTTAACCAGGGAAATAATGCATTCATACAAGTTCCAAAAGAAATCAGGGGTTAGAATGTAATTTAATTAGAGAAAAATGCATTCAGAGAAGTTTTCAATAAAGTTCAGGGGTTAAAATGCAAATTAACCAAATAAATATGCATTCTAGAGAGTTTCAATAAAGTCCAAGGGTTCAAATGTAATTTTGACTGAAAAATGTGCATTCAAAATGATTTCAGAAGAGTTCTGGGGCTAAAATGCAAATTAACCAGAGAAAATACGCATTATGTATTATTTTAGTGAAGTTCAGGGATTAAAATGCAATTTTGACTGAAAAATGTGCATTCAAGAATGATTTCGGAAAAGTTTAAGGCCTTTTATGCAAAAGATTGGATTAAAACCCATGAAAAGAAACTTTGAGGGCTTTTGTTAAACCTTTTAACCTGGAAAAAATTATTTTGAATACTCAGGGGTCATAATGCAATATTTTCAGTTAAAATTTTATTCAAATGATTTATGAAAAATGATTCAGGACCTAAATGTAAGAAAAGGACCTATTTGTAATAAAAATAAGGACCAAAATGTAACAAATGATTAGTTATGAAATTTTATTAAAAGAAAAAAAAGTTTATTAATTTTTAAAACAGAAAAAGATCGACGGCCGCCGACGACGGAGCTCCGCCGTCGACGACCGCTAGAGAGGCTATCAGAGGCTTTCTCGTGGTGGTCTGATCTCATGGGAAGCAAGAAGAAGAGGAGGGGAGAAGATCCAACGGCTTGGATCGAGGTGTCGACGGCTGGACAGAGCTACCAGTCCCCCTCGCCGTCGAGGCACTCTAGCGACGACGTCAGGGAAGAAGAGGGACTGTTGGAGCTACGGCGCAGCGATCCGGAGGTCGTGGAGGCTTCGAGGCATCGAGTGGGGCTTCTCCTTCTCTTCCAGAAGCGAGAATGGTGGATGATGACGCGGAGGGGGCTTCGACTGACGCCGACGTCCTCTTCTCCGACAAGCGAGGTCTTTGCGGTGATCAGAGGCCCAGGTCTCGCCTCTGAAGGTTCAGGTGTGCTTGGGGTATTCCGTGGAGCATTTCTAGAAGCTCAGAGCCACGTGGAGTGGCTGGAGGCATAGAGTCTTCTCCGAGAATAGGCTTCTTCTCCGGCTCCGGCGGGACGTCGCGATTCCGGAGAGGTTCAGGTGGAGGCCTCTGCGGCGGTTGGAGAGGGAACTTGAGGGGTGGAAAAGCAAAAGGGAGACTAGGAGAAGTAGACCTAGGGTTCTAGGGCCAGGGACAAGCCCTAGATCAGCACCCCAACCTATATCCCCGGAAAACGGCGACGGAGTGGTTCGGGGAGCGATTCTGACCGGAGGCCTCTGACTTGATTGGAAACTATCCAGAAAGACTAAGGAAGCTCTAGGAAACTAAATTTGAAGCAAAATGAGGTCGGAGGAGGGCGTACCTAGCCTGACGATGCACGTGTCCTCCGTAGCTTGCCGGAAATGGCCTGAACCCATGCTTCTCACCTCTGCAAACTCCTCTCTCTCTCTGGAATTCTCCCTCGCTCTGGAATTCTCTGTTTTTCTCTCGCGAAAAGACCCCCCAAACCTCTGCCTCTGCTGCTCCTTTTATAGGTTGAGGTCACCGGTGGCCGCTGTAACAACCACTAACTGAGTCTAACAGAACTAACAACCCACTAGCTAACTAACTAACGAACTAACCACTCCCCTAACAGACCAACAAAACCCGACTGTTGTCTCCAAGCTGTCTCCTTGCTCACCGACAAAGATCAACGGTGGCTCCTGTTCATCCGGTGGCTTTGGTTGCTCTAGGTTCCTGAATGGCTCGAGCTGGATCGGTGGCTTAGTGGCTGGTGAAACCAGTGAAGAGAGATGGGAAAAAGAATGGCTCAGTGGCTGGATTTGTGAGAAGAGAGGGGAGAAGGAATGGGTTGAGGAGTTGTGGGCTTTTGTGGGCCCAAACAGGCTTGATGGGCCTATGGGCCTTCATGGGCCAAAGTAGGCTTTCATGGGCCCAAGTGGGCTTTAGGGAGCTAAATGGGCCTTCATGGGCTTGCTGGGCCTTGGATGAATTAAATGGGCCTTGGTGAGCCTATTGGGCCTTCATGGGCTTAATGGGCCTAAGGTGAGCTTAATGGGCCTTCATGGGTTTTGGGACTAAACTAGGGTTTGAGTTCATTTGATTAAAAACCCAGCCACCATACTTCAGCCCGCAAAATTGAAAGATTGGGGTGTCTATAGATGCCCCTCCCTGAGCGAGGTTGGGGGACGAGTGGGACAGTGACCGATGCTCAAGGTTGACAAAGACACCCCGCCCGAAGCCGTAAGTATGAGTCAGCTAATGCACTAGAGCTCCTGTCGCCACAACTGAAGCCAACCAAAGAGACCAAAACTAATAACAAGTGCCGACAAGTAGACGACCAATCAGCTCCAAAAGACATGACTGGTTATCACACTTGTCGAGAAAAAAGCGCAAGACAAGACTCACGGTGCTTGCTGACTGAGAAATGACTGGTCACGAATGTCATCTGGGTAGTTAGGGCTACTAGCCCACAAGAGGGATGGAACAAGGAGAGTGGGGAATTCATCAGGCATCCCAGGGATTGCCCGAGTAGTTTAGGATACCAGCTGTGATCATGCCGGTGGAACCCCTAGGCGCGGTTCACCAAACATTACTCCGGTGTGCGGAAACACACTGGGAGGTTCGATACAGTCACGGCAAAAATGGTGAATTCGGAGGAAAAGACAAGACTCGGAAACACCAAAGGGAAGACAAAAAAAGGATTAGGGAAGGAGTCGCCACCTAGTCTTTTAATGGAAAGACGAGGACAACCAAAACAAACACAAGAAAATCACGAAACAAAACAAAATGCAGAATGCATGTGTGATCCGTGCCTAATGGATAATGCTAGATGAATGCGGGCCAGAGAAAGGGTAAGGATTCTGGTTACGCATGGGGAAGGGGTTAGG